>KK114637.1:204858-244665 GCA_000611955.2 Stegodyphus mimosarum
AATACTGGGCCCGGGCGGTAGGATGGAGTGAACTCCCGGGGGCAGTTTTGGTCAGTAGGACCGCTACCGGGGTGAATTAGGCGCTGGGTTTGGGTGCCAGGTGAGTGGCCCACGTGTGACTTCAGGGGTTGTTTTAGATAAAGGTGGACGTGGTGCTATACCAATTAACCTACGGTGGAGGGGTGGTGCCCACGTCCTCCGTCGCATGTCGCATACACCGGTAAAGGTCCGAATGTACAAGAATGCAATGTTATATTCGATCTTTCACCGACGTATTTGGTGAATGCTGACATTCTCCGGTGAAAGTCGACATTCTCCAATTTCGGTCTTTCACTGTAACATATATACTACGTACTAAGGCTATAGTAAGGAGCTAACCTGTCGTAATGAACGACTTTAGGTTTAGAGTTCGACGATTTACGGATCCGAACTACGACGTCGTTCAGCCTGTTTAGGACTGTGTACGAACCATCCCAAGGTGACTGTAGGTTTCGGGCAGAATCCTTTTTGTCGAGTCGTATTCCAAAACCGCACCTCGTCTCCTTCGTTGAATCGATGTCCAGGAGCTCTGGTGTCGTATCGGGTCTTCATCTTTTCCGTCGCCAAGTTGACTCACTCTCGTGCAAAGCTGTGCATCACTTCAAAACGGGCCGGGAGATCTTGAATGTATTCCTCAGGCGATGACAGTGGATCCGGAGGGCGACCAAACAAAAGATCACATGGCAAACGAAGGTCACGACCGAAGAGCATCTGAGATGGGGAATAGGTGGTAGTCTCGTGGACAGCACTGCGGTAAGCCAGTAAAAACAGTGGCAAACCTTGTCCCAGTCCCGTTGATTTCTGGAAACCACTAACGAGAGGTTATTAAGAATTGTTCGGTTAAACCTCTCTACCATGCTTTCTGACTGGAAATTTAAGGGCGTCGTTTGGGTTTTGTCAATGCCGAGTAGCTTTCTTTCCGAGTTTTGTCAATGCAGAGTTCTTTGATTACTGCTGAGCTAAAATTCCGCCCCTGGTCTGAATGTAACTGAAGAGGCACTCCGAACCTTGAACTCCAGTGTTGTATCATCATCTCTGCTACTGTGATAGCCTCTTAATAAGGAATAGGATACGCTTCAGGCTACTTGGTGAAGTAATCAATGACAACGAGGATGTATTTGTTACCATCAGCAGTTCGTGGCAGAGGTCTTAAGATGTCAAAGGCGATACGTTATAAAGGTGCTTCTACATTGTAACATTGCACCTTCCCTCGTTCCGCGTTTCTTCGGTCCCTTCCAACCTGCACAGGTATTGCAAGATCGGCACCATTTTTGCACGTCATCCTTTGTATTTCTCCAGTAGAAGCGCTCCCGAACTCTCTGCAAGGTCTTCATTATTCCGAAGTGGCCTCGTGCAGGGCTGATATATAGTTCTTTAAGGACGTTTCAGATTCGAGATCTTGTAAGTATCAGTTGTCATCGGAAAGTCTTCCCATCATCCGATTCGAATTCCGGATACAAGACACCGTTTCCAATATGGAGTGGGTCCCAGACAGCTAGTATTGAAAGCCCTAGGAAGCTTCTCAGCTGGTGGACATTTTCGGGACGTCTCCATTCTTTAACTGGTCACACGTTTTCAGGATCCGTGCGCACACCTTCAGCAGAGATGACATGTCCGAAGTAAGTTATTTCCTGTCTGAATAATTAGCATTTAGTGGGACTCAACTTTAGATTGGCTTCTTTCAGTTTCTAAAGCATCTTTCTAAGACTTTCTAGATATTGTTCGAAACTCTTCCCGACGGTGATAATGTCATTCAGGTATATCAGAGAGGCTTCGTAGAAAATACCTTTCCAAACAGTCTCCATTAGGCGTTCGAATGTAGCCGCAGTAGTAAATGCCGTCTTTTCTCGGTCATAAGGATGTATTTCTACCTGCCAATACCCACTCTTTAAATCAAATTTCGAGAACCACTTGGTTCCAGAAAGAGTGCCCTGAATGTCGTCAGTTCAAATTCTAAGAAGAAGGTAACTGTCTTTCTTCGTAACCTCGTTCAACCGACGATATTCAAAGCAAAATCTTGTTGAACCGTCCTTCTTTCTGACAAGGACGATGGGACATGCCCTTGTACTTGCTGAAGCCTCGATGACATAGCTTTCTTGCATGTTCTTTAAAAGTGTTCGCACCTCTTCCTGTTTAGCAATCGGTAGACGTCTTTGATGTTGCTTGATTAGTGGATGATCACCGGTATCGATTCTATACTCTGACGTGGATCGAACCAGTCTGACGTGCGTCAGACTGGTTCGACCCACGTCACTGAAGATCTTGAATGACACGTTCGGCAGCATTTCTCTCTTCATCGTTTAATTGAGTATTCTGCAATAACTCCGCTGTAATGCTCTCTGAAGACACGGATTCTGGAGTGTTAATGTTCCGTTTAACGCTGGTCACTGAAGCACACGCTGTCACCACTGCACATTTCTTAATAACTCTCGACTTTTCAGTTACGTTGGTAACTCTCACCGGGATAACGGTTCGCGATAAGTCGACGAGTGCAGAGGCTACGAGCACTCCTTTTGGGCTATAACAGTTCTTGGGATATTCTATGACGCCGTAGCGGAAATTTCTATTTTCGGCTATGAAATCAGGAAGTAAAAATTCTATTCTTGCTGGTATTGCGATATTGTCTTGTGCTATGATTTTGTGGACATATTTAACTTTTTCATCATTAATTCCGAATAAGGCTATGACCTCAGAGGTAGAATGCAGTTCGTTATTTTTAAAATCCAAAGAAAAATTGTATTTCTTTAGAAAGTCCAGTTCGAGTATGCAAGGGTTTGTAATCTCTGTATGCCGTGCGACAGTAAGCGGTACTTCAAACGTGATGTTAACCTTTAATTTTCCTTCGATTTCGATCTTCTCGCCTGACACAGTCTGGAGTGTAACGTAGGGCGGCGTCCAGATGAGTTTGCTTTTCAATTGTTCAGCCACATCTTTTCGAATTATGGTAACATTGGCTCCTATATCGATGGCTATATTACAAGGAACTCCATTGATGTGTCCCATGATGAAAAGTCCGCTACTGCCGCCACTCACTGCAGAAATCTGAAGCGCTTTAAACGAAGGCTTTCTATTATCTAGGAATCTCCGCCCACAAGATGGCCACGAATTAGTTTCCCTCCTTGATAGGCGCGGTCTTAACATCCGTGCCCTGGGGTGTTCTGCAGTTTCTTCGAATATGCCCTTCAGCACCGCAGTTCCAGCACTTTACGGTCGGTTTCTTGTCACCAATATTCCGTCTCAAGGCATTTATTTGGTTAAATCATCCAGGCGAGCAGTTATTTGATCCACTTTTCTTGTATGTGAGCAGCTCTGATTGGGTGGCGGTCTCTACGAGTGGCTTGCTGGGCTGCCTCGAATTTCATGGCGTACACCAGAGCGCTTTTTAAGGCCTTGACATCCGCCATTCGTAGAGCTTTCTGTATTTCAGGATCCCGCATGCCGTCGATAAAGTATTGCAGGGGCAGTATTTCCCTTGTTTCTCTTGAGCACTCTGTAAAGGCGAGGTGAGACAGCCTTTCAAAATCCGTGGCGAATTCTTGGAGTGTTCCGGTGGACTTTTGTTCATGAGATTTTAATTGAAGCCTACTGTAGGCTTTCAAACATTTCTTCCCAAAGCGCAGCTCCAATGCGTTAGATACAGCTTCGAAGTCTAGTCCCTGGTTTTCAGGAAGAGTTTGCAGGATATCCGCTGCATCTGGTCTCAGAGAAGCGGCGAGATACAGGCCTTAGCTTGGGAATCCCATATATTCGCATCCGCAACTACAGAAAATTGTGTCTTATACACTTGCCAGGAGGTTTTCCCATCATATGTCGATAGCTTCAGAGAGGGACGAGCAGGCATGGGTAGAAATTTAAAACTATCGAAACTGCTTCCTGCTGTCGATAAGAATTTCTTTAAAGTATCAACTTCTTTTGCAGCTGCAGAAACCTTGTCATCAATTTGTTGTTCGATTTGATGTTGGACCGCAAAGACTCTTATTTCTATTTGTTCTGTTACAGAAGAAACTCTTCTCCAATGTGTTCAACTTTATTTTCAACAGCGTGAATTCTGCCTTCCATGGCCTCAAATTTGTTTTCTGTTATACAGGTAATCTCTCTTTTCATTTTCTCTTGACCTGCTTCAATCTTTTCTTGACCAGATACCATATTTTCTTGAACCACTTCCATCTTTTCTTTAACGGATTCCTGTCCCACTTTAATCTCTTCTTTAAAGGATGCTTGGCCAGCTTCCATCTTTTCTTGGAATGCAGCACTAGTAGTGACGAGCTGTCTCACTTGTTCTCCCATCCCTCTCATGATTGGCATTCAAACCCCATTGCTGACACCAAAAAGTGTTGCGTACGTAAGTGTTCGTAATGGATTGAATGCACAAGTCGTTCAAAAGTTAATAAAATTTATTCTTTTCACAAGAAATGAAACAAAATGCTGAAATATCTCCTCAGAGATATTTGTACGATATCACAATATCGGTTGATATTCCGTAATCGGGGTGAACGCCAAACTTGGCGAGGGTTTTTATTTGGCGCGATTTTGATTTGGTTGCGGTTTCCGGCTGTATGTTTTATTGTGGCAAACCTAGAGCTTTATTTCAGTAATTGTATGAGTACGAATTTAGGGTAGCCAGAAGATTTTTTTTTTAAATTTAATTTTGAAATACTGTGTTTGTTTTTAAAAGTTTTACTGTTTAATATTATATATGCGTTTATTATTATATTTATATAAATTTTTTTGCATATGGTAATCGAATGATGTGGAATATTAAAGTTGTTTAGTGTATTGAATTCCACGACGCTGTTTTATCATTTAATGAATTTAATTTACTATTCTATTTGCATATAATAATCGCTGTTCACCACTGTAAACAAAAATTTGTTACTCTGTTACGTTTAAAACTCAGTTCGCAGTGCTCTAATCTGATAAGTGTATATATTTATTTGCTCAATAATTTTTTGCAAGAATTGTTCATTCTACTATTTTATAATGAATAACATAGATAGGACTATGTTTGTACTTGCAAAGCAGTTGGATTTCATTTTAATCATTTAGTATTTTATCATTTCATTTTACTATTTTGTTTGCATAAAATAACGACGTTTCACTACTGCAAAACTTAAAAGTTACTATTCTGTTTACGTTTAAAAATCACATCTTAGTGCTTTCATTACTGGCAAAAAAATTAGCCAAATTTTGAAGGCCAAAATAGTTTGGCGCCAACTTACTCAGCTTATGGAATATTAACCACAATATCTCACAGCAGTTATATTTAGAAGTGCTGAAACGTCAAACAGAACTCAATTCAAAATACAGGGAAACTAATTCGACCTCACAGCGAATTCGCTACAATCAATAACAGAGCTATGCAAACAACAGTTCGCTTAAAAAAAATTCAACTGAGCTGAGAATTTTTAATGTGGCTTTTATAAGCTTTTTAATCATCACGAGAACATTCTGATATAATCTATTTTCTCGATTTTTTTGGATATTAAAACAGTACAATTACGAGGTATTTATTTATCAAATATTAAATGCACGCGCTGTGTTGCACGAGAAAATAAAACCATTTTAATTACAAGGCTATTAAAATAGCTAAATAAAAACAAAATCAGTAACACTATTATCTAGAAAAATGCGAATTATAAATAGCATGTGTTTTAGATGGAGATGCGTCAATGAAGGTTTGTATCTAAACAATGACTTTTATACTAAATAATTTATCATGTAAAATTATTAATGTGTGGTGAAAGACAGCAGAAAGGAAAATTCAGTAATAATGCATAATAATAATTGTAATTAAACCTTAACATGATTTTTTGAAGTCACAGTTATTCATTTCTTCTGGAAGATGTAACAATGCTAACCAGCCTTTGCACTGTTCTGAGAAAAAATCCATTTTTTTCTCATATGATCGGATATAGTGAACCAAACTTTCAGCCCTTAAAGTTCTAATAGCAGGGCCTGAATTTATTTCAGTCTGGTTTAAAGTTTAATAAACTAATTAAAGCCTAGTTAAAAAATTAAACATTTAGTTTTGCTCATGCTAACAGGCTTTTATTCATAAATCAGGCTTAAAATATGTAAACATAAAAAAGTGCAAAAATTTGATTTCATCTACTGACAAAACAAAAATTAAATTGAATTTAAATAAAAAAAAAAAGCTAATTTCTGCCTGAAAAAAAATTTAACATTCCTCAGAATCTTTAAAGATTTGTACACTTGCTAGGAGTGTATATATATATACATATATATAAATCTCTTTTTGGATATAATTGTTAAGGAACGTGCGCGAACTCAATTAATACACTATAACTTAATATGTTCATTATAATGCAGATATTTTGTGGCAACAGTGATGTTTTGTTTTACATATGCTTTGAGAGTGATAACGCACGCGATGTTTTATATATATATATATATGTTTTAGAATGCTAAATAAATAGGTTCGTTGTTAATTAAAAAAGTTCTCTCTGCGAAATGTATTTCCATTCGTCCGAAGTTATTAAAAGAAGTTAAGAAATTGATTAATTTCAAACAACTGGTGTCCATAACAGGATGGAATAGCTATTTGAAGAAAACGAAACAACAGTTTGAAAACCAAATATCGATTTCGTATTGGAATTTATCAGATGAGTTTATGATTTATTTGATTATATCCTTGTATCTTGGCTTGTGTGCCCCTTCGATTAGCGACACATTTTGTTCAGTTTTGGCGATGAAACCTCAGGTCTGGTTACCATGATAGTTTTAATGTTGTTTCAGCTTCCTGATTTTTTTTAAGTGAAAATAAATCGATGTATACATGGACAAAGTTAAGGCAGTGCGCAATGCCTAGATTGAGCAATTCTGGGATTTTTTTTCAGTGAAAATAGATCGATGTGTACATGGATACTGAGCTTGTGCAATTCTTCGAATTCTTTTTTTGGTTCTGTGAAGCGGCCATCTTGAAATTGTGCATTCGGCGCCAATCTCGGTTTCAAAAAAGATTCGCCCCCACCCCCCAAAAAAAAAACAAAGGGCACCCAATTGTAAACTTTTACCCATATTGAATTTAAGACGATGGAAATTCTATTACGAAAGCGTAAGCCTCTAAGACAATCGTCTACGATTACTGTCAATGCTTTAGATGGGGAAATTCTAAAGCAGTGATTCTTAACCTTTTTTCTTTTTTTTGTCGTGGCACACCTTAAACGATTGCAAAATTTGGTGGCACACAAAGAAAAGGATAAGTTTAAAAGTTGTTTATTTACCCTATAATACACTGTGTAAAATAGTTTATGATAATAATTTTGAATGTAAAATGAAATAACATGTACTACAAAAACAGCAGTACGTTTATTAAGGGATTAATACAAATTAATGATAAAAATACTTTTAATGAGAAATTTGAGCTTCATGTTTTTTCACAATTTCATTTATATTTGGTCGTAAAAATGACAATGCTACTCTCATATCGTCTTCCACATTTAACAGTCTCGATCTTTTATTCGTTTTTATGTTGGTTAATGCTGAAAATCCGAATTCACACAAATAAGATGTTGAAAACTGTAATAATATTTTTAAAGCTTTTTTTGGCCATCATGGGATAATCACATCTAATGTTACTCCAAAATGAATTAATTAATTCTTCCGAATATTTTAAAATCAAATCTCGGTTATTAGAAAGCGAATTAGCGTTCTCCTTCTTCATTCAAAGTTAATTCAAATGCAGAAGTATTCGTTATCACAAACGGATTACGAACCCAATCAATTTTTTTAATATCTAAATTTGAGAAATAATAAATAATTCTCTCCACTAATGTTGTGAAATGGTCAACGATAATTTTATGAATAACAATATTAATTTTATTAAAATCTTTTGGAACTGACTCAAACTTTTCCAAATTGCCTTCCTGAGCTTTATTCTTCTATCATGTTATTTGTTTTTGGAATCCCACCAGTTTATTTGTTGAGTCTAATACATTTTCTTTCGACCCTTGCGTACTTGAATTTATGTTATTAAACATAACAAAAATGTCTGACAAGTAAGCTAGTCTCCCATCTGTACCAATCAGAACTTCTCAATTTAAATTATGTACTGAGCATGTGCGAAAATGCTCCGAAATGAACTTTCCTCCAGAGCACCGAAATCGGCTTGAATAAAAACAATTGACGATCTTATTAATGTCTTAAAAACCGAATTTCGTCAATTCCCATGTGCACCGTATACTAAGATTAAATCCATTATAATCTTAATTACATACATTTATAAAATTTGGCGGCACAGTGCTTGAGAATCACTGTTCTAAAGCCTGACGTGGATATTAATCAACTCCAAGTATTGAGCACGCAATTAGAAGGTAAATTCAACAGATTAGATAAAGTTCAATCACAAATTTCCGAACTTTTTTTGGAAAGTGGAAACGAAAGTGAATATTCGGCTGATTTTGACACGAATGAAACATATCGTGATAAATATATGAGTTTAAGAACAAAAGTAGAAAATAAAATGGTGAATTCCACCCCTGTAATTACACACCTGGAACTTTAGAAAATTCCACGAAGAGGAACTTTAAATTTACCAAAGTTAGAGCTTCAAAAATTCAATGGGGAGACCCGAAATTGGTTAGGATTTTGGGGACAGTTTAAGAAGATCGACGAAGATGTAAATATAGATGACGATGATAAATTTCAGTACCTATTGCAGGCAACTGTCGTTGGATCCCCAGCGACAGAACTTATAGATAGTTGTCCTGCCTCTAGTGCGAATTATAAAGAAGCTATCAAGCAGCTAAACTCTCGATTTGCGCGCGACGAATTACTGCTAGAAATCTATGTTCGGGAATTATTAAAGTTGGTTTTGGCTCAAGCTGGCAAAAAAGGAAATATGACTTTATCCAACTTATATGATAAGTTAGAGATGCAACTCAGAGCTTTGGAGATGTTGGAGGTAAAAAGTGAGATTTATGCAGCTATGCTGTATCAGACTCTCACTACCTGAAGAAATTCTGAGGGCATGGAAGCGATCTCGCAAGCGTAAGGAAAGTGTTGCACACACTGAAAATTTGGAAAATTGATTACATTTTCTTCGAATTGAAGTTGAAAGTGAAGAGCGTCTTCAGTTGGCCCGTACAAGTTTTTCTGTTTCAGACAAAGTTGACTCGGTTCCAGCCACAGCAGTTTGTATTCATGCAGGAGATTCAAAGAGGAAACAGCTTAATTTTTGTGTTTGGTGTGACAAGGAAACACATAATTCCTATGAGTGCTTTAAGCTGCACAGCCTTTCATTGGAAGATAAGAAAAATTTACTAAGGAAGAAAAAAAAGCTTGTTTTAACTGCCTAAATATTGGGCATGCTGCCGAAAAGGGGTATATACAGGGTGATTCGCTACCAGACCGACAAACTTACAGGGTGCGTAGGGGGTACAGAGGTATGCACATAGGAATCACATAGAAATGCAGGATGGCAAATGTTGTAGTTGCGAGCTATGGCGCAAAGAAGCAGAGAAAAAGAACAGAAACAGAAACACATTAATGGGACAGAAAATATTTTATTCAAAGGTTGTACCAGAACAGGTGTTCGAAATTACGACCAGAAGTCATCAGGCAAGCCTAACAGCGGCACTGCATGGAATTCCTTACGTTCTGAAAATACCTCCCGGCAGTCTTGCGGTAGATGGCGCTGAATGGAAGGTTGCGTGAACAGCGATCCTGCTGGAAGTCTTCATTTGCGATCTGTTTCCCGAGGTAGTACGATGAACGCGTATTCAAACGATGAACTGATCGACATGCTGATTGTGTATAGAGCTGATTATTGTAAAGGGCATGAGATTTGGCATCAGGAACATTACCCGAAGAGGCGTGCTCTACATCACACGACCCTGGAATGTGTGAACAGAAGGTTACGTGAGACTGGTTGTTTAACTAGAGCTACAATGAATCGACAGCGAACGACAAGGACACCTAGCAATGGGGCGGTCTTACGTCTGGCAGAAGACAATCCAAGTGCGAGTACTCGAGCGAAAGCCTAACAACTGGGTTTATCTCAATCCAATGTCCGGAGGATATTCGCAGCAAACCAAATAAGCGCATTCATCTTCATCGCGTCCAATTATTACAGCCTGAGGATTATCCATTGCAGAAGCCTTTTCCTACATCCTTCCTGCAACAGAGTGCTACAGACAGTACATTTGCTCAGTCCGTATTGTTCATAGATAAAGCATACCTCACACGTGAGGAAGCTTCAATCACCATAATGCCCACGTGTAGGCTTAGGAGAACCCTTATCGTATGCAGCCACGTGCAGCTCAAGAGTGTTTCTTGGTCAATATTCTTGGAGCCTACCTCATTGGACACACCTTCTGGCCAGTCCTTTGGACGGTAGGGCATACCTGATCTTCTTGTAACAAGTACTGCCCAAACTTCTTGACGCAGCACATGTTCCTCTGTCGTTGCGCTACTCCATATGGTACCAGCATGACGAGGCTTCTCCACATTACACGACTGACGTCCACCGATATACCTTTGGATAGCGGTGGATAGGTCATGGTGGCCCGGTTCATTAGCCTGCCAGATCATGCATGTACTTCTTCATCTGAGGTCACATGAAGAGTTTGGTGTACGAGACGCCCGTTCCTTCAGTTGAAGACCTAGTCGCTCGAATATCTGGAGCGAGAAATCTTCCAGAACGTAAGAAATTCCATGAAGCGTCGCTGTGAGGCCTACCAGACGACTTCTTGTCGTAATTTCGAACATCTGTTGCAGCATATCCTTTCAATAAAATGCTTTCTGTTCTTTTTCTCTCCTCTTTTGTACCGTAAAACGCAACTACGGCATTTGCGATCCTATATTCCTATGTAATTCCGAGTCGTCTCTGTATCCCTAGACACCATGCAAGTTTGTCGGTCTGGTAACGAATGAGGCTGTATATCGTTTGTGTGGCTGTTTGCAACGAAAAAGGACTGCATCTTACAGTAGTCCCATATACAAAATTTCAACATTCTGAAGCTACTCGTTTTTGAGTTATGCGAGATACATATATATGTACAGACAAAAACAAATATATATATATATATATTCTGAATTACTTTTACAATCTTTTCTAGAAAAAATGTTCTTTATTCTGTTTGTATGCACAGATATCAAACAAAAACATCGTTCAAATGGATTTGAGAGCGCTCAAAATGAATATTTTCGTTGAAATATGAAACTCGAAATTTTTCGTGATTACAATACTTCTGCTTCGTACAAAGAAGTTAAAAAAAATTGTGAATGAGAATCAATATAGCTAGGACCCAGAAGTACTATTGTTCTTACAGGATACAAATTTTTTTGTAGAAAAACTAAATTTTTACTATTACAAATAATCTTTTTATCATGAGAGTGCATGATTCTTTTTGACATATATGCAGACCTTTCAACAGAAATTTTCATTGGCATTTTGTGTTCTATAATCAAAGTTTTTTTTTTTTGCTTGAATTCTCTTCTGTCAATTTGAAATAACATTAGGTTTTCGTCACAATTATTCCATTTATTCTTACTCTAGTGAACAAATAAATGCTGTCTGAAAATGCCTACAACTTTTGCAGCTAAAGAAGATAATTTGATAATCCCTAAAGTAATTCATACGCTATATGAAGATCGTGGCTAGATAACATTTTTTTTGCTATGATTTTAAAAGATCATCTATGATTTTGATGTAATCTTTGGGAATTAATGGTGGAATCAGTTAAAATAAATGCTTACACATTTTTAGTTTCAGTATATTCTATGAATATATACAAATATAAAAGCATAAAATGAAATTTCATTTAACCTGGAATTTTATTCCTGGGCAATGGCAAAATGCTGTACTCAAGGCAAGAAAATGGGTAGCTAGAAAGACATGAGGAGATGCAAGGCCTTTTTCATTCCAGAACTTCACACTGGCTGTGAGAAGAGCTAAACTACTATCCTGTATAAGGAGCAATATAATAATGTACTTTCTATTACACAACTGCAATAAGAAAGTTTAAAAATAAATTATGAAATTATACTAATTCAAGAAATAATGCCAAAGTAATTTACAGTAATAAAATTTATAAAGAATACAAGAAAATGCACACCTTAAAACCTAAACATTTCAATAAGCAACCGACAAAGTAAAATACAATTAAAACAGTTTTTACACAGTCCAGTCACATTAATGTGACCACCACGTACTTTCCATGTCAGAGTTAAATAACCAATCACAGAAGGCAGGTGGCAGCACAGTTCAGTTGAGCGTATATAAAGGGTGTGTGAGGGCTTCGGAAAACATTTCAATCGTTGGCGTAATGCAGAAACGAAGCGATTTATCCGACTTCCAAAAGGGCATGATCATTGGCTTTCGGGCCAAGGGTGGAAGCATTTCCGAAACGGCTGAGTTTGTGAACTGTTCGCGTGCCGCCGTGGTAAAAGTGTACCGTGCATGGCAAAATGGGACTGTCCAAAATCAGCGACGTGGCAAATGTGGTGCACCACGGGCCATAGATGACAGAGGCGAACGACGGTTGCGGAGATGCGTTCGGGCAGATAGACGGGCTACCGTTGAGCAACTGACCACCAAAATGAACCAAGGGGCTACCAAAAGTGTCTCCCAAAGTACTATTCAGCGAACATTGCTGCGTCTGGGCCTCCGAAGCAGACGCCTGGTTCGTGCACCTATGCTGACTGCTGTTCATCGACGGCGAAGGCTAGAATTTGCACGCCAGTACAGCAGCTGGACGTCCACTGAGTGGCGACAGGTTGCGTTTTCGGATGAATCGCGTTTTATGCTCCATCGGACAGATGGACGTTGGCGTATAAGGCGTGAAACCTCTGAAAGGAACCACCCTGCAACCATTGCCGGAACGGTCCAAGCTGGAGGCGGGAGCATTATGGTCTGGGGAATGTTTTCCTGGCATTCTCTAGGTTCACTGATCATTGTGGAAGGCACAATGGATCAATACAAGTACGCATCTGTCCTTGCGGACCATGTTCACCCCTACATGCGCATTGTTTTTCCTCAGGATGATGGCATCTTCCAGCAGGACAATGCGAGGTGCCATACAGCTGCCAGTGTACGTGCGTGGTTCGAAGAGCACCAGGATGAGTTTACCGTCCTCCCCTGGCCAGCAAACTCACCTGACTTAAACCCAATCGAGCATCTGTGGGACCATCTCGATCGAGTTGTTCGCGCCATGGATCCTCAACCGCGTAATCTAGAGCAGCTGGCCACGGCATTAGAGTCGGCATGGCTCAACATCCCAGAGAACACCTTCAGGGACCTATGTGACTCTCTTCCTGCACGTCTCGCAGCAGTCCGCTCTGCGAAAGGTGGTTATTCTGGCTTTTGACAGATGGTCACATTAATGTGATGGACTGTGTATATAATAAGTTTTCATTTAAAATGGATATGATCATTAATGCATTAAAATTAAAAAAAAATATCATATATACTGAAGAGCCAAAACACTATGACCAACTACTCAATAACCTTTGGCCTGCAAAACAGCTGCATTTCGCCTTGGCATGGATGCCACAAGTTCTTGGTGGATGACTGGAGACAGGTTGTATCAGATGTCTAAGCAGCGGCCACACAAAGTCGAGATATTCCGACATGGTGGTGTTTGAGCTCTGAGCTGCTACTCCATGACATCCCAAATGTTGGGTTAAGATCTGGTGAGTTAGGTGGCCCAGGACATTAATTGCAATTCATCCTTATGCTCCTCGAACCACTGCAACACAATTCTCTTGTGACATGGGGCGTTGTCCTGCTGGAACTTTCCATTTCTAATTGGGAACACAGACACCATATAAGGGTGCAACTGATCCGCAGTTATGTTCAGAGTGTCCGCAGCTTTCACGGTCTGTTCTGCCCCAACTAAGGGTCCCATAGCCGCCCATGAGAAGGTCCCCAAAGCATAATGCCGCCACCACAAGCCTGTGTATGACCTATTGTACAGGGGGAGAGCAATTTTTCATCTAGAAGAAGGCATACCCTGACACGACTATTAACATGATGAATGAGAAACCGCGATTCATTCGATCAGGTAACTGTCTTCCACTTATCCATTAACTAGTCCCGATGTTCCCGGGCCCACTGAAGGTGTAGTTGACAGTGACGCTTGGGCAACAGAAGCAAGAGAGAGACGTCTGCCACGCAGTTCGATATCCAACAGTGTTCGCTGAACTGTGTGTTCCGAAGCATTTGCACTTGGACTTGCACTGTATTGGGCTGTCAGGTGAGCCACTGTTTGACGCCCGATTTTGCTATACGAAGTGGGACAGTCTCCGATGTTCATTTTCTTTGATGATGTATAGGCGTTCAATACCTTGGCGCTTATTGCTGGTTTCACCGCCATTTATCCACTTCGATAAATACAAACAAGGGCAGCTTGTGAACAACCAACCAGTCGAGTAGTTTTGGAGATACTTGTTTCGCGTCTTCAGGCCATTATAATCTGCCCTCTATCAAATTTATTTAGATCAGCAGTCTTTCGCATCACTCACAAAACTAAGTGCAAGAATAATTCCTTACCTTTTCCAGCAGGAGTTAAATACCATTCCCATTTACCATGCCATGCCTTTCACGTCATCCAGAGAAGTTCGCTGAAAAATGTGGGGATGTCTATAATGTTTCGGCTCATCACTGTAGTTTAATGGAAATAACAAATTCAGACACTTGCTAATTAGGTGCATCCGTTCCCACACACTAAGATCCTACGTGCATTTATATGCTTTTACATTGTTTTCTGTTGTTTTATTATTTAAATATAGATACAACAGATAACTTTTAGTAGTAACTAAATTCATATGAGCATAATCGTAGTTGCCATATGAAATAATATTTTTATTCTCTGTGGCAACTACGAGATAACTCGGAACTTGATAAACAATACTCAACCTTTCTATAAGCATTTTTGCGTGCTAAACACCTCATATGCGATACGTTATTAGTCTATATCAGTCACCGAACAAGAATTTGAGCAGTCCGCTTACAACATTTCCCAAGTAAATAAATAAATAAAATGATAATGAAGAAGTGATTGTGCATTCTAAACATTTATTATAGTTTTGAGAAATAAATTATTCATTTCAGTATTCCAGTGTGTTATCTAGTTCCTTCTTGCACGCCAAACACATTAAACATTGCATTCATTTACTACAGCAATACATGCACTCAGTCATTTAGGTAAGATAACCAACAATGATTAATCTCATAGCTTGCAAGTAAAACCAGTCCAACAGTGTCAAATTAGTCCAGCAGCTATGAATAGTCTTGTAGATGGCAGCAAATGAGTTAAATAATTCTATTTACAGAATTCATCTGCAGTTTTACATTGAGAATAATAAAAACATAGGATGACAATAACAAAGGTGTATATATTTGTGCAGTTAAATTAATAGATTTCTTTATTAAACACCCCCAGCGTTTTTATTATTTGCAATATAAAATTATAGATGAATTCTGCAAATAGAATTATTTAATTATTATTTTCATCAAACTACATGATAAATTATTTTTATCCTTTTACTGCATTAACTGTCACATCCATTTAAAGTAAAAGCTTATTGTATAAAAAAGCTATTTTTGTAGTTGTATTTATTTTTATGCTTTCTTAGGCTTAATTACAAATTATCAATGATGAAATTTTTAGTCATTATTAAAACACAATAAATTACAAGAAAACTACGAAATAAAGAAAACTAACTGAATTTCATTTTAAAAATGAAAAATTCACTTCGAATATTCAGGTTTGGAAATTAGATGTAATAACGATGTAACAATAACCATTTTACTTGAAGCTAAAATGAAAAAATTTATATTGCCAATTTGTCATTAGGCGTGCGCCAAGTTGGCAAAAAGGAATTTTTTCATAAGAAACACATTTTTTTCCAGTCTTACCTGCTTCAGACTGCAACACATTAAAAAAAAGTATAAAATCAGTCAATTAATATATTTTTTTATCATTCTAGTTTTAAAAGAGGACAAAATGTTTGTTTTATAATCTGTGAAAATTTCAAAACTTTATACCAGATAGATTTTTTTATGTTAAATTTCAAAATCACAAATATCAAATAGTCTAAAAAAAAAACAAGCAATTTTCAAAAATTCACCAAGAATTCAGAAATTAAGGTATAGTTTTCACCCAAATTTAATTGAAAAAAAATTTTTGCTGCTCTATTTGATGTTGCAAACAGTAAAATTCTGATACCCTCATTTTGTTCGTAAAACGAAAAAATGTATGTGAGTATTATTCAAATATTAAATTGAAAAAACCTAAATCGAATTTTGAAAAAAATCACTTCACTATATGGCACTGTCACTGAGAAACACTGTGTGTAGAAAATTTGAACTCTATAATTTATCTTTAATTAGATTATGAATCGCTGAAAAAATTTCACTCAAGTAAACTTCTAACTCTTCCTTTGTCTGATTTTGCATTATCCTTAATTTATGGACATGAGTGTAGTTCACGCATGTTGTTTCAAGGTAAAGCATGCTGTTTCAAGGTAAAGAGCAAAAAAAGATGCTATATGTTTGATATTATTAAAAAGTTAGCGATTTTTTTCCCCTGGAGCAAATTACAAAAAAAAAAAAACCTATTTACAAAAAACCAATATTACATGGTTGGTATGATTGTTAATACATTGTATGTCTCCCAGACGATGCAATACAGTCCGTACAACGCCTAGGCATGCTGAGTCTCAAATTATGGATCTGATCTTGGGAGATATTACACCACTCAAAAAGCAATGCTCTCCGAAGTTCCAGTAGACATGTAGGAGGAGGTTGACAGGCTGCAACTCGTCGACCAAGCATGTCCCACACGTGCTCTACTGGATTCAAGTCCGCTGAGAATGCTGGCCAGTCCATACGGGTGATATCCCCGATTGAAGACATTCGCTTACGATGTTTGCACGGTGAGGACGGGCGTTGTCATCCATAAACACAAATTGTGCGCCCATGGCGCCCCGAAACAAACGTACATGTTGTTCCAGAATGACGTCCCGATAGATTTGGCTTGTCATGGTTCCAATTTGAACATGCAGGTCAGTTCTGGAACCCAGAATAATTCCACCCCAAACGAGCACTCCTGCACCACCGTAACGGTGTCGTTCAATGATGTTTTCTTGGTGGTAACGGGTACCTGGAGCTCTCCATATGAAAGTCCGGCGAGAATCAGACTGCAAGCTAAACCTGGACTCGTCGGAAAACATCACACAAGCCCACTGTTGCGGTGTCCACAATGCATGCTCTCTACTCCAGGCTAACCGCAGGCGACAGTGAGTTGCAGTAAGTGAAACGCATCTAACAGGTCTACGAGCATATAGACCAATCTGCCCTAAGCGTCTGTACACGGTCTGCCTTGAAATTGTCGTACCAGTGGCTGAAGACAGCTGACGAGACAGGTCTGAGGCTGTGCTCCGCTTGTTTCTTTTGGCAGTAACTGCCAAATACCGGTCCTCATTCGGCGTTGTAACTCTGGGGCGACCTGTGCTGCAACGTCTACTCACATTACCATCATCTTGTAATCGTTGCCAAAGCCTGAAGATGACATTCTGGGCAATTCCAAGTTCGTCTGATACTTCCAGTTGGGTACGCCCACATTCCAAACGGCCGATCATTCTACCACGTAAAAAATCATCCAAATGCGTCCTTTGTGTCATAACTCTTCGGTTATTGCACTGAAATGCTTATAAAGCGCCTGCGAACAATTTTACGTCTTTGCCTGTATTCCTTATATATCACTCTCTTACACTCTCATCATTGTGACGTACCATCGGTGTCATCTGGTTACTTCCTGAAATTTGCATATGATTCTTGAAGATGTGTGTAGTGATTTTACAGGTGATATATTTATTTTAGAATTCGATTTCCGCATGACTCCGAATTATCCTTAATTTATGAACATGAGTGTAAATAAAAAATTTATCAGTGTGTGTGTGGGGAGAGGAAGTGATAAAAATTATCCACAAAATGTTATCAGTTTATTAGCTGCATTATTGCAAAATAAAATAGAGGTTTAGGTTATTAAGAACGACATCTATTGCTTATAAATTACTCTGTTAATACAATTATAATTATGAACATCTTATGCCACAATAAATCACAATACCCTGAAAACTGGCTCTTTATTAGCTGCATGAGTGCTAAATGATAAGATAAGATAAAGGAAATCTAATATACTGGCCCAAGAGACTATAATATATTGGCCAAAGACTGCTAAGGATATTCTTGATGTCAAAATATAACATTTAAATTCTTTTAATACTTTGAAATTGTCCTTCTCTTTAAAATCTAACATGGAAAATTATTAAGAAGAACAAAAGTAACAAGAATTTTTAGTCTGCCTTGGAAAATAATGTATTTAAAACTATACCCAAATGACATTTAAAGGATTACAGGTTCTCAGTTGGCTCAAATTCTAAACACTATTCTGAATCTTGTGAAGCAATCTGAAGCAGAAAATGTTGACTAGTAGACCAGCCATTCTTTGTAAAAATACGTATCTAAAATATCTAAAACTACATTCAAAGGGTATTTAGAAGTTTACATGGTTCTCATTTAGCTTAAATTCAAAACACCACCCTGAATCTTGTGAAGCAATCTGAAGAAGCTGAAAATGCTGACTAGTAGAACAGGCATTGTCTTTAATTCTTCGTAATTAAATTATTTTCACTTATTTATCACTTGATTACTTAACTTCTTTTAAAGACTGCTTAATATGATACCAAGTTATTAGCATATTACATAAGTGATGCAAAACTTCATTTCCGAACCAGTTAACTGCATACACATTATACTACAAAAATCTTCAATTTACAGAAAATAAAAAGGCATCAGCAGGCCATTTTTTGCCTCCTTGGGCATTAACTAAAAGAAAAATTCCACATGAAAAATCAAACAGCTGAACTGAAATGGGCATTCAATATGCGGTTAAACAGACCATCTTTGAAATGTTGGTGTTAATTTTAGTAAACATCAATCGAAAATGTATTTAAGCCATAAAGAAAAAAGAAATCCCATGCTAATATTTTCCTGTGTCATTTTTATCACCACATACTTTTCACAACATAATTATCTCAAGTCTTTTCTGGAGTTTCAGCTCACTGACAACTGCATGATGTTCCAGTTAGTAAGCCTTTTAAAGGTAGATACAAAGTTTTTACACAAAGAGAATAATGCTTTAACATACATGCAAATTAAGATTTAATTTAACACAAAGCCAAATGATTTATCTCTCAATCCACAGCATTGCACATGGAGAGAGATTCATCAGAGAAAAATTAGAAATTCATAAATATTTTGATTTAACAAAGTTAATAGAAAAATTAACTATCACATATTTAAAGACTTCTGTTGGATTCTTTGATGTATCAATAGTTAATTGTTTTACAGTATTCACATGTTAAAATAAATCACTAAGATAAGTTTTTAAGTTACTCAGAATATGCATTCTAAATTTTAAAACATTAATGCTGACTTATAAAATCATTGTTTCTTTTATAGTTCAAGATATTTCATTAGAATATCAATGAAATCATGTCTTAAATTTTTTTGGCTGCATTTTAATTTTTTATTAACAAAAATGACACAAAAATGTAAAAGGTATGTGAAGTAACCTGACACACTATAGGCATAGTTTATAGGACAGCTTATAGGCTGATACTAATAAAAATCAATAAAAAATGCTTAATTTAAATATGGTGGAAACAACTGAACTTACAGTATCTGTATCCTTCCCAAATTCATCTACAATTACCAATGAATTCTGAGTTGATGTATTTAAAGCATACGAAAACTGAAAAAAATAAACATAAGGCAATAAAACATCACAAACATAAGATCAGAAAAAGAAATAAGCTCTAAATCTATACAAGATGCCTAAAACGTCAATGATCAAAAGTTGTATTGCAAAAAGTTTTTCTTTTTAAATATAAAGATTCTCCTTTCTCTAAAACTCTTCCAGAAGGAAAAGGAAAGCGGCTCAGAAAAATAAATAAATAATTACATTATTTTATCCTTAAATGTTGAAGAGTATACATTTATATGTCAATAATTTTAATATTAAAACTTCTTCTGTAGATTATAAGTATTAATTGTCTATTTATATGTTATGCATGAGGTTTTATAATTCCTACTTTTTAAATAACTAGAAGAAGGTGTTACTGTTGAGTCCTGGCAAAATAAAAATTGCCATTATTTGCAAGAAGTATTTGTTGCAAGCTCCACATACAAGCAATCCAGTTGAAAAAATAACACAGTTTATTTACATATAATATAGTTTATTATATATATATAATATACAATTTATATATATATATATAAAACACAGTTTATTTATTATACAGGGTTTGTACACATTTCAGCGCATGAAAATTAAGTACTTTTAAGAAACATTAAAGAAAACAAAATTAAGAACCTATCAGCAAATCAGAACTGCATAAATTCAATTAAAGATATTATCTATGCCTGAACTTAACTCTTGTCATACCAACCTAAGAAAAAATAGATTCGTAAGTAGGATGCCCTATTATTAAACATAATTATAAAATAAATTCGAGAATAAAATCAACTTTGTAAAATTTGTCAAGTAAGTATTAAATATTTAACACTTGTAATAGTTGGACATATTTTAAAGAAGATTACTGACATTTTATTTACGTTTGACTAACAGTTAGCTTCACGTTGATTTTTTCTTTTATGTCTCATTTTGTTAAGTACTTACTCAGTCTAAAGGTTTTGTAAATAGCAGGCTGATTTTATATCAAATGGCATAGGTTAAAATGAGAAGTAAAATTATAATCAGCATAATCCGTAACAGAAGGCTGGCTGTTGTCACTGCTGTTGCTTGCCTAGAGAAAGACCTGCCGATCAGAACAGACCTGAATGCCTGATATTGGCAGGGTTAGCAAGTTTTGAAAGTTAATTATGCTCTGTCTGTCTGATACAGTTAGTGTTGTAGCTTCGTGTAAATTTCCTGGAGTTGTAACCCAGTTAATATACTTCAAGGTTCCAATAAGCCACTAAAGCACCAGAGGTGATAAGCTGTTTTTGTATTATTTTAAGTCTTACTAGCTGCAAGGTATAAGTTGTACAGTAATTTTTACATTTTTGTGTTGTATCTTGTGATTATGGTAAGGATAAATGAAAGGCAATAACTTGATGCAGAGATAACTTTTAAAGATGAGCAATTAGTTACCAATAATTAAATTAGGTAGTCACCCAAATTTAATTAAATAAATTAAATTAGGTAGATACTCTTAATCATTATAGATTTACCTGGCCACTATTAAATTTTACTTATTTTTAAAAAAATATTTGATGAAAAATCACTTTTAAAATCACAATCTAATAACATTTCACAGTTTAAAATACAAGTAATTTATGATATTGATTCTTAAATGACATCAGGATAATTATACATTAAAAGCTATACATTGAAGCAACAACAAGCAAAAAAAATATTCATGCATCTTTTTAATTTGAAGCCTTCCCAGACCTTTTGGCTAATTTATATCAATTTCCTTCTCTTTAAGCACCTTTTCTAACAATGAGAAATTTGTTTAAATAGGCAAACTAATGTTCCCATTAGTTTCTGCTTCATCTCCTAACTTATCAATGTCCCACCATTATACCTATGAGGTTTTATATGATCTAGTAAAAGTTAAATAACCCAAAACTCTTGATAGACATGAAGCAAATTATCGTCACGTTAGAAAGTAACTATTAAGTCAGATAAAAGTTTTAATAAACCTCTTTATTTAAAAAGAACTTAGAACATAAGAGCATGTTCTTATGTTAGCAAAATCAGCTACAGCTCATGGAGATGTAACTAAACAGGAAGAGTCAAATTCAAATTAAAAATGTGGACTAGTAGTCAAAGGCAACACAATTGAATTTTAATCTAAGCTGGCTCAATAACTCATCATAGCAACAGATTAAAATATCGACAGCGATAACGCAAAGCTGAATAATTACAAACTATCACAGCTGGCACGGACTAATGCAGCATGCAAGCGGAAGTCTGAAACACTGTCTGTCTTAAAATCCCAAAACTTCAGTTTACGCACTATCTAAACGATTTGCATTCTGGTGAAGACAAGAAGGGAGAAGCTATAGTACAGGCTGAAATTATAAACAACTGGTTAATTTACATAACAATAACCGTACACTGCGCCAAAAAAAAGGGGGGGGAGGACACAGTCCTATATATTCCCTTCCCGTTCTACTGGGCCGATTAACGAAATTCAAATTGCGCTTTTCATGTCTCGAAAGTGCGACTTAGGATATGTATTAGATTTATATACAACATTGTTCTAATATAGGTATTTTTACACAAATCGGACTTTTTCTGAAAAGACATGACAATATTTTTCCATATTTCGATTTTACGACTGAAATTATGCCAAACTACCAAATTTTGTAAAAATCGAAAGCGTAGTTTTAAAAAAATTAGCTCTCAAAATTTTAGCTCCTCCATGTTAATTGAATTTGATATATATTTATTAATATCTCTTTTTTTATTAAACTTACTTGATTTCTTCTTTCACATTTCGAAATTAAGGTTCATTTCAAATAAAATTCACTCATATTTTTATAAATGAAAAAAATTTTGAATTATAATCTATAAAAGTTTTACCATTATCTTAAAGTACATGTATTTCAAAACATACCTGCAAAAAATTAATTTGTTATTCAAAATTTCCTAAGATATACGCGAATTTATATATTTTCATGCTTTGAAATTTGGCATATTTCTTAAAAGCGATAATAACACAAATGTGGTTTACGCACTTCATTAAAATTATTTGAAAGTTTGAACGATAACTTTTCTTCCGCTCGTCAGCAATGAAAAAAAAAAAAAAAAAGAAAGAAAAAGAAAATAGGTTGCTATAAATTAGGAAGTTCGCCAAGTAAATTATTCTTGGCAAAAACTGAAAAATGACTGATAAATTTTTGAATTTCTCCTTAAATTTGGCACCAACTTTTACAAAATTTAATATTTAGGCATAATTTGAGTCGTAGAATCAAAATATTGAAAAAAATTGGCATGTCATTTCAGAAAAAGTCCGATTTTGTGTCAAAATACCTATGTTAGAACAATGCTATATATAAATCTAATATATATCCTAAGTCGCGCTTCCGAGACATAAAACGTAATTTGAATTTCATTAATCGTCCCAATAAAACGGGAGATATAGAACTGTTCCGCCTTTTATTTGCGCAATGTACATATCTTTAAACTACATGTATTTAAAATATATAGAAGAAGCTGCTAATTTTATTTCTTAAATAATATGAACACTGAGAGTAAATATGAAATGATATATGGTTAGAGCCAGTGTGGCAGAATTTCTAGAATTTCAGTGATGCACAGAGCAACAAAATCTAGAAATGGCAAAACTTTTAGAATTTAGGGCAGGCGCTGGGTGCAGAATTTAGGACCCACAGAGACTGCATCAAGTGGGAAAATGCTAGCCCTGTTATCATGCATTGAGATATACGACTATAAGGTCAATTTTTTAAATTGTTAGTATTCAATTCTTTACTAGTCCATGTGCCAACATTAGAATCAGTATTGACATTTTCATGCTTCTGCCTGAGGGGGGGGGAGAAGGAAAATAATCATGTTAAGAAAAAGACTTCTAGGATCAGAAGTAAAACATTTAAATATTATGTTTTCATTGTTCTTCCAAAAATTCTCCAAAGAGCAAGAAATTCATCACAGACATTCTGTAAAATACATCCATTACGAGTTCATATTATGAAGACATTTTTCATTTTGTCAAATTTTTCTGAAATCTTCTAAAATCTTAGATTTATCTATTAATTATTTAAATTATATTTAAATATTATGTTCTAAAATCTTGCCTTCAAATCCTTCTAAATTTTCCAAGGAGCAATTCCAAGGAAAAATTACCACTACCAATTCTGTAACAGCAAAAAGCCAGAAGTATTTGGAAAAAAAATCCACACACGCACGCACGCACACCACACGCGCACACACACACACACACGCGCGCGCGCGCGAAAATAAATAAATAAATGAATTTTTATAGAGAAAACTGATGCACATTCTGAAAGTTCTGAATATTCTGAGACAATTTCATGGGGAAAAACTCTTACCATAAAAAAATAAATAAATAATAATAATAAAAAAAGACATTTTAAAATAATTACACAGCTGTTTTGCTTTTGCTAAGAACTGTTTTGCAAATTATGCTTTTTAGCATTTATTAGCTTGTTTATTTTCAGATTGAAAATAGTGTAATAATAAGTTGCTAAAGTGATATCATTTTATAATTTAACAGGGAAAAATAAAAATGTTTTATTTTAATGTTATTTCTTAAATATAATTTCAATATATTACTATTGTTTCAATGAAATTTATTAACAATATATTACCATTATTTCAATGAAATTTATTAATGTTACAATGTTCTAAACAAAAGAAAGTAAGTAGGATAAGTAGCCAAATTTAGAACCGTTTAATAAAAGAATTCACATCCCCAAAAAGGAAAAGTTGTTTAAGACATCTTCATTAGAAAAAAGAAACAATTTCGAAATGCCTATGTTTCATTTCTTGCCTAGAAACTGGAGTATCACACTGTTTATATTAGAAATAGGAACAAATTAAAACAACCAATCATCAATCAATAACCATATCTGTCAGTGAATCGCCAAAAATATTCCTCCAAAATACACTTAAATGTTAATGTACACTTAAAATGGCAGTTGGAAAAATGAAGCCAAATTTTAGACGATTAAAGTAAGAACCTTCTACCGATTTTGGACGAAATTAAAGACTTTTAAAGACCAAAAATAGATTTTAAAAAAAAACCTAATGACTTTTAAGGACTCTTAAAGACCATACGAACTCTGACTATACAAATAAGTAAAACTTACTTACGTAATAAATAAGTTTGAACTTGTATAAATTTTACTAGTTTAAACTTATTTATAAATAAATTTTTCTTTCATTGAATGAGTGAAAAATTCTTTGTTAATTTAGGAAGGAATTAATAATCAAATTTCCCACCTTCCTTTGAAACTACTAGTTTGAATCGTTCATTTTAAATATAGGATTTTGTTTTGTTTTATAGCTTGGATTTTTAAATATCAGTGCTTAAAACACCTATGTAACCGGTTAGCTTACTAGGTTTGAAATTTATTTATTTGTTTACATATTTATTACTCTCTCTCTCTCTCTCTTTTTTTTTTTTATTTTTGTAAAAAGCAAAAAAAAAGTTACAAGTTGTTATGTTTAACTTAGGTTTAAGAATGTAACAATGACTTCAATAATAATAATGACTAATGACTTCAATAACAATAAGAATGGCCAATTCTTTATTCATATTTCACCTACAAATTCAATAGATAAATAAATTTTCATTTTTGCCTGTTCCTTCAGATGTTGGTTCTGATGTAATTCAGATGGTTCAAAATCATGACCATTTTTTATATTTTACTTTTTATTATCTGTGAATTAATGCTCTAGATGGAATTTCTTATATTTCATTAAATCAAAAACATATTATTCATTATTATAACAACTATTTTTTTAAGAAAGGTAAGAAAAACCAACAGAATTTTATGAATACTATTATTTAAAAGCAGAGCTGAATTTCATATAAATTCACTCTTCATGCATTCGCTAAGAAATTTAATAATAATAATAAAAACACAATATTTTACATTAGAACAGAAAAACAACCACAGTACTTGATTAAGGGATATCAAAAACGACGACAGATTGATAGAAACTGATTCTGCAGCATAAATACATGAGAAGATACCATCAAGTACAGGTATGATAGCTTTCTGAGCAGGTACAAAACTGCCTAAGTGTGCCATATATGCAATTAAAGCTATCTAGAAAGAAAATATATAAGAAGGTTTAAAAAAAAATCGTGAAAACATATATAACAAAGTTAAATTCCAGCTGTACTCAAGATTTCAGTACTATAAATAAAATTTTATTGCATTTGAAAAAGCAAAAAAATTCATTTTATAATTTTAATCTAAATTAGACATTAATATTTAATAAGCTTATTACTGTTGCTTACTAAGAAATTTGATCACATGCTTTAAACATGAAACAGCTTTGCTCATATTTAATTATTTAAATATTTATTTTATTTATACAAATGCCAGGCATTTGGCCATTAAGCCATTAGACTTGATCTTGCTTCCCAATACTTCAGCACATAATTAAAAGATAATAGTGCAGTGCATTCGTCAATATGCTCCTTATCCATGGACTGTCCAGAGTTACAAAGAATATAGACTGAAGAGTCTAAGTCGAATTTTAAAAAGATGGGCATTCAAACAATCGTACCAAGTCAAAAGACGAAATAATGCCACTGCTACAGGACGAGGAAAATCTGGAATAACTAGCTTTGAACTAGTAACACACTCCCAGGACTTTCTCTTACCTTCATTTGAAAGGTAGGAAGCAAACCTCGTCTTAAATTCTAATTTAATTAGGAGTTTTGCAGAATTAAAAGTCATATGATTATTAGTGGTTTGTAGAATAGTCGTTCCTTTCTTTGCCAGAAAATCGGCTTTTTAATTTTCCTCGATGCCACAATTAGCAGGAATCCACTGCAAGACAATTGAGTCAGCCAGACTGTTGAGAATCTTTCTACATTCATTAATTCATTCAGAAGTGCAAATTTTATTGTTGGGAGATAGCTTGCAAAGCGGCTTTGCTATCAGACAAAATAACAGCCCAAGGGAAATTACTTTTCCAAGCATTTAATTGATTCAGAGGAAAAAATATAGCCTCAACTTCACCATCAAAATTGGTAGTATTTCTTCCCACTGCCTTAGAACGCAAAATGGTTACAATAGATTCCTGCACCATTTCCAGTATCTCGCTCAATCATGGATCGATCGGTGTAAACATGGGTCCAGAGGTTACTGGGATATCTTCTCTCAATAGTTTCATAAGCAATGGCTCTGATCTGGGCAGTGGGCATCTCTCTCTTATCAATTTTCTTGTCTAATTCAAGCTATACACAGAAGTCACCGTATTCAAGAGGACGCAAGGGCACAGTCATTACATTCATTTCTTGAACAAGGTCATGGTCTTCTGATAATTGATAACCAATTTCATTGAAACCCACTTGTGTCTTTGAATTTCTGTCATTGTTAAAACTGCAATTGCTCCAATATTTATTAATTATTTAAATATAACAGAAATTCATATATTCACATCAGTTGCGATATCAACCATTAATACACTAGAAAACCTGGATAAATAATGAGCGTTTTTTTATGTGTGTGTGTGTAAGTCAAATACGTATTTAATGCAATTCAAGTGAGAAAATTTCATTTTTTAACACCTTGAAGGAGGTATTATTATTTTTCTGATGTGATTTCATTTCTCAGCAACCTATAAACTGTTGCCACTTCTCTTGCTGGAATTATTGGTTGCAAACTTTAAATACACGCAATGTAATGAAAAAAAGGCTATACATCTTGAATAATTAAGTCTTTTCTTTATTTCATATATGTGCAACCAATGTAATCATACACTTGATATATTTATTTCTATAACATTTTGTTGTCAAAGTAACACATAAAAAACATGTAGCTCACTCCGGTGCCCACAGATGCTATTAAGACTATGACCGGCAAATTCAGTAATCTGTATGAAAGTATAAATAAGGATGCACTTAATCCAGTTTAATATTAGCAGTTAATAGTTCTTGTACTTATTATTGAGTGCATCAGAGATACAGCTCTTTTATACCTCTGATGTTACTTAGTTCCTTACTTGTATCATTTCTTATGTATTTAATTAAACTATATGTGGTTCAAGAAACAAGCTGTTTAACGGTCTCAGCTGGATAAATGATCAGTTGTATTCCTCAGAAGTTCTTTTGTTTATGAGCAAATGGGTAGTGATAAAGACCACTATGCTGTGGTTTCTATCGACAGAATGAATTTTGCTACTTGGAGTCGGTGTGTTGACGCAATATTTGTTAATAAAGTATTAGACCAGTTTTTAGAAAAACAGTCAGATGCAACCAAAGATTTTGAAGTAAAAGAACTGTTATTATCAAAGTAACACACACACACACACACAAATATGTAGTTACTGAAAGATCAAGTTTTGGCTCATTGCATGGTAAACAACAACAACAACAATTTTGGCATTCCCCGTTCCGCGAATTTAATCGCACTACAGGTCCTACCCCCCGCAGAACCGAGGCCGAGGTTCAACCTCTTTCCCGGCCCCTTGAGAGGCAGGCGCAACGCACCCAATTTGGGGTGTTGCGCCTGCCTCTCAAGGTACCAATTGCATGGTAAAAAGTCGGCAAAAGAAATATGGGAGAAACTTCATGCTATTTGAGTTGAAAAGAGTGGTGAATTAAATATTTATCAGAAAACATCTGGCAGTCATAAAGAAGCCTTGTGAAGTCTCAATGAGATAGCATCTAGATCAAATGAAGAAATTAGCGGCAAATTTATGATTATCTGGTGCAGAAGTGACATGAATCCAATAGTTTATATTTTGATGTCATGTCTACCAGAGTTTGAAACTTCAGAGTTTCATGATAAAATCAGTTCAGTGTGAATTTAATCCTAGATTCTATTAGTATGTAACACATAGATACATAAGCCCTTCTTAATGCCTCAAAAGTTAAGTTATCCTTCAACAAAAACTAATGCCGCATTTTCTACACATCAAAAGGAACTTATCTGCTTTTATTGTAAAAAAAAAAAAAAAGGCATACAGGAAAACTGTGTAGGCCAAAAATTTCGAGTTTCAGCTGTGGGAAACTTGGACACATAAATTGTTATTCGAAATCAGCAACGCTCTACTAAACGGGAACAACCACGAGCTTCACCGCAGTTTCCTTTACTGTAGGTCAGCATTCCTCAATATTTTTCAACTGTGGCCCATTTTTACAAATTAGAATGTTCTGTAAATCACCTTGTCCTATTCAAAACAATATGTTAGCATATCTTACTACCGGTATATTCATATTTTTAAATTTTACTACCGGTATATTCATATTATACGATAAATTAAAATTAATTTAACTTTATATTGTTATTAATCAATAAAGTTAATAGAAGAAAAGTTATATTTGTTTTTAATAATTCAAGGTTATAAGAGTTTGAATAGTCTTTATTTCATTAAATGAAAATTAAATAAATGTTAGTAGTGACAATTACAACATGAATGGACCTACCAATTCTTGCACAGCTGTTCGATATTTGGATAAGTGGGAGATCAGCACATATATTCAGTTGATTTAGGTCCTTAGTTTTTATTAAGTTAGCGATGAAAACATTTTTTTGACAGAAATATGTAGAAGCGAATAGAATTATAATTTTTTAAGCCTTATTGTACAGTTGGCTATATTCTGTTTTTACTGCCAGTGAAGTCCAAAAATTAACTATACCTTCTACTTGGAATTTCATATATGTCTGGTATCATTAGATAATTCAATCATCTCTTATTTTTCATTCAATGACAGTTTGTTATTTTCAAAATTGCAAAGGCAAGGATCAAGAATCCATGAAAATCGGTTTATTTATCAGTTGGAAAATAAAATAAGTTTCAAATTGTGACATCATAGTTCAGAGATCTGAATATATGTCACTGCATAATTCTTCTCGAAAAGAAATATAATTTTTTACTAAACATATTCTAAAGCTGGAAATGGTGAAAATTTTCTATGCTTTATACAAACCAGTTTTCTTTCAAAACTCTTTAATTTCTCATGGGCACACAGCCACAGAATTACTTGTAAACATGCATTTTCTTCATTTAGTTTTGAGAATATACTTGAAAGCCATGCCAAAATACTTAGTCACATATCATCAGTAACAAATGATGTGAAATCTTGTTATTTTTACTCCCAAATAACAGGATATTTTTAAAAATATAGGAGGACCATAAGGACAAGTTTCGAGGACCATTTTGGTCAAGAAATGCTTCTAAGATGAGTTTGAGAAACACTGCTGCTGATGATATAACATCTAAGGACTTTATTACTGATTCGGGAGCTATTTCTTATATGTGCTCATCAAAAAAATGATCTTCCTCATTTGCTTCTAAACCAGGAAGTACACAACAAGCTTTGTTGTCATCTAGTTTAACTGCGAAAAATGCGATAAAATTTCTAGGAAAACATCCAATGGTATCAAATAACTCTAAGAAATGTTTTTGTGAGTTTTCTGATACCTATTGCTATCGAAAGAAACTAGATGCTAAGTCAAAGAAAATACTACTAGTAGGATAATCTATAGCGGGAAATCATTTGAGATTCAGGAACAAAGCATATTGTGATATCTAGAAATATTAGATTCAATCAAGAAAGGATACAAGTTGAAGATAGAAATTATACTTCCAAGAATTTTTACTCTTCTAAAAAAGTAAAAAGTTTAAGAGATTGAAAGCATTGGCACAGGTATAAGCAACACGGATATGCCAGGTAATGAGCAAGTGATACATGAAAGACCTACGACAGAAAGAAAGCTGGTTGTTCATTGTTAAGCAAATTGCATTTCGAGTCGTTGAGCTGAGGAGTGGGGTAGACGCAAATTTGTTACGGTTTTTAAGCGTGAGTTTGAAGCTTCAGGGTGGCTGGGGGTTACTGTAGTTTCAACGATGCAGAGGTTCTTTTGAGATGCACTTCTAATGCTAGAGGTTCGCCAAGTTCTTGAGCTGCTGTTCCTCAGCCAACGTGATATTTGAAAAGTCAATAAAAAGATTCAGTCAAGATTCTGACTCTGAAGTTTCTTGAGTTGTACTAAGGTAATCGCAAAGCCAACTTACAGTCCACTATTCATAAGAGACGGAACACACACAGTTTTTGATTCGTCTATTATGGAGCTGCATTAAAACTGGTCAGTGTATTTCTATATCTTTCTTATTAGGTAATGGAATTTACAAACATTAAGATGCAAAAGCATATAGCTAAGTTAACTAAAGGAGAAAATTACAGTAACTTACGACTCTGGTAATTATGCTGAGTTAGAATTTTTTAAATCCAGATTAAGTAACGCAATGACTAAAATTTCGGATATTTTTAGTAACATTCTTGTAGTTTGTGAAGAGAAAGATATTGACGTGTTTATTGAAGAACAAGATATCCAAGATACTGTTTATGAGTTATTTTTAATGCTAAACAGAGTTAAAGATATCAGTGTGGAAGTTAATCTTGTGAAATAGCAAGCATTTGTTTACCTAAGCTAACTCTTTCTATATTTAGCGGTAGTGTTGATGAATGATTATCATTTTTTAAAATGGCGATAGTGGATAATGACAGATTATCGGATGCACAAAAATTACAATATTTAAAATGTTCTTTACAGGGTTATGCATTAAGGATTGTCCCATCCATTCTTTACAGGGATATGCATTAAGGATTGTCCAGCTATTTGTGACAGAAATTTTGCAAGAGCATGGAATTTACTGTGTCAAAGATATTCACATAAGACAGAACTACTTTCATCGCCATTAAAGAAAATCTTATAGTTATCAAATTTCCAAACTGAAAATCCTAGTCAGTTGTTAGCGTTGGTAGACAACGTGACGGAATGTGTATGTTCTTTTGAGACTTTAGGGTTCAAAGTAGAACAATTCGCGGATACAATTGTGATGTTAATACTGCAATTTAAATTAGATTCTTCTACAAGAGGATCGTGGGAAAAAACTTTAAAGCACGAAGAAATACCAACCCTTAATGACATATTAGAATTCTTTAAATCTCATATCAGAACTCTGGAAGCAAGTAAGCAAAAAAGTATTAAAAAACAAACTATGAAAGACAAATTAACCTCATTGCTTTCAGAGATTTGCGCGCAGTGTTCGTGTTGTAAAGCCAGTCATTCAGTATTAAAATATAATAAGTTTTTAAATCTGAATGTTGAGGAGTTTGTTAATTTTGTTAAGAAAAACAATGTGTTTTAATTGTTTAGTTTCAAATCATAAAGCTTTTAAAGCTTTATAGTGTAGAAATATTCATAAATGTAAAAAGTGCTTTAAAAATCATCATACATTACTGCATTTTGAGAGTTCAAAATGAGCCAAGACCGCGTAAAGGAGTTATGAACAGTTCGAACGAATTATCGGTGACAGCTAAGCCATTTTTTTCCCGAGTCAGAATCTCGTATTCAATTAGCTAAGTCAGGGGAGAATTTCGTGAGTTCTAGTCCAGTAATTAAAATTTGTTTATCAGACTTTAATTTTCAGCGTGATGTTTCATTATGCACAACTGTGATTAAAATGTTAGATTTATCTGGTGAATAAATACCATTTGTGTAGAGCACTCCTTAATCCTGGCAGTCAAGCGAGTTTGATTACAGATGAATGCGTATAGAGACTAGGGTTACCGAGAAGAAATGTTAAAGTCTTTATTTCATTTCATGTTTCACTGGATACGAAACTTCATGAAATTGCACAAATAAGTTTCGTCCCGCATTTTCCAGCGAAAATGTTATTTATAACACCAGTATTTATCATCAATAGAATTATTGAAACATTGCCGCACTTTACATTAGATACGAAATACGTTGAGGAACATAATATTCTGCACGAATAATATACAAGTGGAGACAGAGCAGTTGTCATCTAACTTTTGGAAATTAGATGTTCTACCTATACCTGATATGTTTACCAATTCAGAGAGAGCATGTGAGGACTACTTCAAATCAACATTTATGAGAGAGGAAAGTGGTGTATATACTGTGAAATTACCGTTTCATTCTTCGCCTACTCAGCTTGGAGATTCGAAATAATTAGCTATGCGTAGATTCAAGATTTTCATCTTTTTCCGAGATCCGGACCCGTCGGGATTTCGGTGATTCCGGATATTGGATCATCAATTTGAATCTAGTAAGATGGCATGTATAAATTTAAAAAAATGAAATCGTAATTTATAAAATATTGAAGCATTTATGATCTAAAGGCTGTCAAAAAAAGGTTTAATATTTATTTTTGTGCTAATACTTTCTTTTTAATTCTATAGACAGACATAATTTCTTGTTCAGTTACAAAGTTCCATTTTGTTCAATTCCTGTATTCGGTGTCGAAAATTCCGATTAACTTAACAATCGAAATTTTTTTGTTTTCAATAAACTCTGTCACTTTCTTCACTATCGGTAGCGGTAGTATCTGGACCTAGAACCATACTACAGATTTCTCCGTCCGCTAATTGATTGATGATTGGGGCCATGAAAAATTTCTGTTATATCATCTTCATTTATTACCGATTCTCCACATTTCTTTACAAAATCCAATAACTGGAAAATTTCACCTTTGGTTTGCAATATCAGAGACGTTCAAATTCGCGGTTATCATCTTCATCATCCTCACTATGAAATATGGTATTGGTCATAAATTACGCCAAGCATTTTTTAAAGTATCTGGAGACGCATCCTCCCATGATCTTGCGATGCTCCACACAGCAAATTTTATGCTAAAATGTTTCAAAAATTCTTGAACAGTCTTGTTGTTATTCAAAAAATTTAACACGGACTTTAAAAATGCTACTTTATATTTGCATTTCAGCGCACGCACTATTACGATATCCATAGGCTGAATGATGGACGTACAGTTTCAAGGGAAGAATAATACGGATACATTATCTTTCACTAAAACGTTAAGTAAAGTATGCGCCGAACAATTGTCTACAATTAGGACTATTTTTGAATCATCAGGTAAACGAACAGAATTCAAATGTTGCCGAGCCTCGGGTATGAAATGATTTTCAAACCGATGATTCATTAACGCTTGTGTCATCCATGCTCTTTTATTTTCACAATATATAACGGGAAAATTCTTTACTCCTTTAAATACTCCAGCTTATGTATTTTTTCCGATTGCGAAAAATTTCCACTTGTGCGTTCCTGCAGCATTTGCGCATGCTATAAAATTGTTAGTTTCGCTTTGGAATCTTTGACACAAGTTGGAGCCTTTTCTGTAGAGGTTGCCAAGATATTTCGCTGTACATATTCCCAGAAAAGACCAGTTTCATTAGCGTTATAAATTTGTTCTCGAGGTAACTTTAGTGAAAAGTTAATGAATTCAGTGAATTGATCTGCAAATAGTTCAGCAGCTGTCACCTGAAATATTTAATTGCCCTGTACCATGGCGATTTTTAAATTTGGTTAACCCACCTGTGGAATATGTGCAGTCAGTTTTTAAGTTCATTTCCTCACGAAATATTTTGTCTTGAGCCATTAGTACTGTAATCGTCAATGGCATGCCCTCGTTGTGACGCTGTCCATTCGATCATTATTTTGTCTTGATTGTCACTTCTAGCATAATGAATAATTTTTCGATTATTCATTGTTACTGGGATGTTGGAATTACAAAAAAATTGCGCCTTCCTTGCGACGCTGTCTGATCCATTCAGTTATCACTTTGTCATGATCTTCTCTTTCAATTTTTGCTGTTATTCGTTACGAGCAGCGTGCCGGAATCCACAAAAAATTCAAAAGTTCCTTTTCTGTTCTCTTACGTCATATACAGTTGACTTTAAAATGCCATACTCCTTGCATGATTTTGAGACGGATATACTTTATCCATTTTTTGTAGCAATTCTACTTTTTGTTTAATCGATATCGAAACACGCTTTCACTTTGTTAATTGTTTTGCAGCACCAGAATTAGAAACTATTTGCGACATAATCGAAAGTTCAAACTTTAATTTTCATAAAATTGCTGTAATAATAACAGCACGCAAAAAATAATAAGCTGGATCAAAGCAGAAAGTTAAAGGAATAGGGCAATCTGCTATATAAACTAAAATTCCTTGGAATCAGTAAAGTATAAGCCTAGCTTAATAACGTCCGCTGTACATTATTGGCTATTTATCATGAGATTGGAGTTGAAAGACAAGTTGTTTCGTTCAGTTTTGTCTTGCTCCTATCCCGCACTGAAGCAGCTAAGCCACAAATGTATCAATTTAGTTATTTATTATACTTACGTCTATTTTTTTCGCATCTTACTTATCTCAGTCCTGAATAGGCTTATTGAGGACCGCCGCTAAATACCTTACCGTCTAATGCGGTCTCTGGGAGTCCTAAATTCTGCTACCAAGCGCCTCCCTAATGTCTGAATTTTTGCTGCCCGTAAATTTTGGATCTCAGCGCTTTCCCGAAGTTGTAAAAATTTTGTCATCAGATAATTTTGCTGCTAAGTGCTTCTCAAAATTTTTCCTTTTTAAGTTTTGTCGCCCGGTGCGGCTATACAAGCTGTGGTTATGGGTTAATGTGAATTATAAATCAATTATTCTTAATTCGAATAGCACTAAATGTAATCTTTTGGTCTATGAGTACCATTAACAAAATCTGTTTTTAGCATACAGAAAGGAATTTTTCTCACATTTTTCTCCGTCAACATAACTTAGCGCATTTAACTGAAATCTGTAATCACAGCCAAGCGTAATGTCAACATAAAAGATTACCATAATTTTTGCTATTCAATTACTAATATAAAAAATTATTTAGGCATCACTTCATGAATCATTACTCAAGTTGTCATGTATTGATAAACATGCGCTGATGAAAGCAAAGTATAATAATGATTCGCCAAGTTGGCGTCAGGGATATAAAATATTAGTAGTATAAAGTCAAGGATGTTTCTATGTAGAATCTTTCGGTTTCAGATGCATGCCAAGCAGATAGATACGCAGCTATGGAGCCAAATTATTAATAAAAAAATTATGCAAAAAACGATTGTTTCTTGAATAAGGAGGTATTTTATTTAGTGCTGAAGTGAAATTAAGAATAGGAACTCTCCACATGTTTTATTATGGGGGAAAAAGTAAAATTCGCATGCGTGAAGCATACGGGGAAAAAAGGCGGGGGGCTGTTTGTGGCTTTGAGGTCCGGATTTTAGATCATTCCGGATATTGAATGTCCGGATCTTGGACTTTGTATTGTATAAGGATTTCATGAGAGAGTACCTTGAGCTGAAACATGTAGAAAGAGTGCCTGAGAGAGAGATTTTTATTGACTCTACGTATTACATGCCTCATCATGCCGTGTTGAAGGAATCAAGTATTACTACTAAACTGAAACTCGTTTTCGATGCTTCAGCTCATACAATGTCGGGACGTTCATTAAATAACCTTTTGATGGTTGGGTCAAGAATTCAGCAAGAGCTGTTTTCAATTCTTCTACGTCTGGAAATAACCAGTGCTAAGAAAGTGCGGTATTGGGCATTAATTGAAATACCTCTAGTGATACATTTCATTTTTTAGAATTCATAAATTATAAGAAGTTCATCAAAAGTACCATTATATCAGAGGTAGCCAAAATCTTTGATCCAACGGGATGGTTAGCGCCAACAAGGATGACGCGAAAATATCATTTCCTGTAACTCCTGTAACAATCTTGCTTTTAAGCAAGAAGAAAGTAGATGAGGACTTAGGCGAACGCCATTTCCTCCAGTCCGTAAGGCTTGGAAAGTTCCCGACAGAACTTCCAGGCATTCACTACCGTGACGTGGCTTCAACTCTTACTGTCAAACTCACACTACCAATATCATTTCAAGAGTTGTAGAGTTTACAGCTTAGTTGGGATGAAATCGGTGCCAAGAGTATAAGTAGAAAGTGAAAATGTTTCTACTTAGAATTACCCTTACTATCAAGCTTACAAATTCCAAGGTATGTCTTCAGTTCGAAGGCAATAATTATAGAAATTCATGCTTTTTGTGATGCTTCAGAAAAAGCTTATTGTGCAGTCATCTACCTTAGAATAATCAGCTCTGATTCTTCAGTTAAGGTTAGCCTTGACATCAAAAACATAGTTGCTCCCTTAAAAACCCGGTCTCTTACAAGACTAGAATTGTGCGCTGCGTTACTTTTAACCAACTTAACATGCAGTATTACCATGCACAGAACTGCCGATTAACAGTATTTATGCATGGACCAACTCACGGGTTACATTGGCATGGGTTTTGTTCTAGCTTTGCCATTGACTACGTTTTGTGGCAAATTTGTGGTTGCGAACATTCAGGAAGCTGTTCCAGGTATTAAATGGAATTATGTCGCTGGAAAAGAAAATCCTGCAGACTGGGGGACAGAGGTCTTATTCCATCAGAATTCCTCAATGTGAGTTATAGATGAAGGGACCGCAGTGGTTACACAAATCTATAATTCAGGTATAGCAAGATGAAGTGCAGAATTAGAGAATGAGGTTATGTTAAGGGAACTCAAAGAGTTTTATTTTAAATGCTTTCAATTTTGAAAAGCCTAATGTATTTTCGTAGTTTTTTTTTATGGTTAAAGTTATGTCAAGTGTTAGTGCTGGGTAAGAGATTCAGAAATAATTGTAGTTAGTTACCTGTACAGCATATAAAGGATTATCTACTGAAGAACTTTGTAAAGTTACTTTTATGATTGTTAGGATTGTACAAAGACCCGAATTTTCAGAAGAATTATTCTGTTTAGAATCAGGTAAAGTTTTGAAGACATCAAGCAAGTTATTGTCTTTCAATCCTTTCTTAGATTCCGCAGGGATAATGTGTGTAAGTGGAAGACTTAGAAACGCTACAATTAGCAAAATGGCATTTATTTCCTGAGGTTTAAGCTCAGGAAACTTTCCATTTTCAACATGCAATTTCTTTGAAGTGGGCTGTTCACAAAATTTTGCTCTTTCTCCAATGCCTTTTATCTATCATAAACAACCATTTTTAATGTTGTTACAGGAATATCCAGTTTTTTTGCTGACTCAACTTTTGTCAAACCAGTCTTTTCATCAAATTCGTTTAAGATTTGAAATTTAACTTTTAACAAGAGTGTTTTCCTTTTGTGACACTTTGTATCAGTTAACACTACTCCACTTAGTTTACTTAAGAGTGCCCTGTTCAGAAGAAAAAACCGTATCTATATTTCCCTCCAAACCGTACCTATTATCCCCTCTATTCATGTATTAATTTTCAATTCCTGTAGCAGGCTGCGATGTCTCATGCCTTTGTTTCCTTGTCCTGTTCCCATTTCTGGAAAAAATAATTGAATGCTGGACTGTGAAATATAAAACCAATGCAGTAATTCAAGCAAAAGTGAAGAATAACTGAAGTTACATGATATATACACGAAATGCCTTACTATTAAAATAAATATAGTATACATTATTGTTTTACTTAATGTTTAATTTAATTCTTTGCCTGCATAATTTTTTAATTAAATTAGATTTCATTTATAGATGTCATATGAAAATTATGTTTTAATATAGTGCTTACTATTATCAGCTGTAAATCTTAGGAACTATTACCTACAAATATGGGGATTTTGCTGTTTAACTTTTGGTAGATAAGCTTTATAAACATTGTAATTTCCTTTATACAGTGATGCAGCACTGGATATAGTCTTTTAACTGCTTTTAATTAAAAAAAAGTGTTTAATAAAAAAGATGCATTACATAAGAAAAACTTAAAATGAAATGTAATAATTAAGAGATTCTGTATGCAGTATAAAAGCGTTTTTTTTTATACTTAAGCCACAATGTACATTGCCATAATCAGATAATGCACTTCAATAAACTGGTAAGTGAACAAGGACAGTTAAACCTACTTGCTTTAAATAGATGCTTTTACCGCTAGAGTTAGGCCCTGTGAGAATTTTGATTTTACTTTCATGTTTTCCACTGAAAGTATCATTTGCAACAAATGATTCAACACACAGTTCTTGAAGAGGATGCCTATTATAAATAAATACAGTGGAAACTAACATAAAATAGGTGTATGATATACTATATGAAAGGAAAAACAAATTTTCAAAGATTTTTATCTTTATATATATATACACATACATACATTGTATACATTATACAATATATGTATAAACATAATATAATCAATATATATACATATATACACATATACATTATACAATATACGTACAAATATAATATAATCAATATATATGTAATTACAAAACAATTTTTCAAAAACAAAACACAATCATGCCTAGATTTTTCCCGCTTTAAGCTACTGAAAAATTATCAGTAAAGGCATAAAGTAAGAAATTTAAAATTAATTTTTCACAAAGACGAAAAATTGAAATCTACTACAAGTCATAAATTTCAAATAATACTATAAATGTAATAAAGAATTTAATAAATGTTAAAACCAAAACTTTCAAACAAGCAATACTCCAATTCAAAACATCAATGAAATTTAAAAAACGAACAAAATAGAAGAGGAATTCAATCAACTTCAATGTTACTTCGTAAGGAGGAGGGATACCAAAATCAATTGAAACCTCTATTCTACAAAAATCCTTGCTTTTCTGTATCCAGAATTAGCCTATGAACCATTTTGATGTATTTTAATTGCCATTTTGGCTTCATTGGTGAAACCAAAATACTGTGGCGAGAAAGTAATTCTCAAAAGGCTAAAAAATTTTGATTTGGAAAAAGAAAAAGATTACAAATTAAAATGAAATTTAAGTAAATCCTCACTCTTTTAAAATAAAAATGGGAAAAAAATGTCATTCAGTGTAAGATTTTAATTAAATTTTAGAATCAATTACTCTTTAAAAATAGTTGACTTAAAAAGGGGGCCCATAAAGTGGTCAAAACGTTTTTAATAATTGTTTGTAGAAAAATCCATAAAAATGATTTTTTTTTAATTACAGAAAAAAGTTTAAAACAGTTTGAAAAAGGAAGTAAAGGAACTATTGTCAGAAAAGTAAAAAGGTCTTCGAATCATGGGCTATTATAACATGACAACTTTGAATATAGAAGTAGGCCATTGTTTTAATAACAGTATAGTCATTAAGAGAAAAAATATAAATAAATAAAAATAAAAAA
>KK114637.1:244736-284626 GCA_000611955.2 Stegodyphus mimosarum
TATCTGTTGGAGCTCCATCTCACTGTGGCCTGAAAGCATCTTGTGGAACCTGAAGATAGTGTATTCCTATTTTGCTATCACAAAATTCCTAAAGGATTCTTTACTACTTGTAGAACCATTGACCACAGGATAAAAATTTACATGCATGAGCTGACAATTTTATTATATAGTAATATGTATATTACATAGTTGAAACTTAATAATCTTACAGTATAAGTTAAAACTACCCTTGTTAAAACTTTATAGTTAAATTAAGCATATCCAAAGCTCATTGCTATGATTCCTTAATTTTAGATCACACTTTCACATCAATATTTCGTAAATAAAACCATTCAATAAAGGATCGATAGAATATAAATAAAATAATTTCCTTATTTTTTATTGCCCATATTCATAAAACAATGTCGATTTCAGCTTCAAATTCATTGCATAAAGTACCATCGAATTAAAATAAATTGGAAAAGGCATAATATTTCATTTAGGGAAACATTCTTAAGAGAATGAATTTAAGCTTGGAACTTAGTGAGCAAGTGTTTTAAGTTGATTGGCCATAACATTAATTACTCATAACGTTAATTTTAACAACAAATCTTTGGGTTCGAATCTTAGCAAAAAGGAAAGGGAGACCTTACGTGAAATTCATTTCTGATACTAATATTATTATTTCTAAAGCTGATAAGGGCAGACAGATCGTTGTTATGGACAAACACACATATATTGCTGGAGTATCTAAACTGATAAATGATGGCCCATACTGCTCGATCCCTAAAGATCCTTCAAATTTGGACCTCACGAAAGTTAAAACAGCTATTAAATCTTCTCATATACTCCCAATGCAGTTGAAGAAATCACTTATTCTACCTATTACTAACTGTGCTAGGCTTTATGCTCTCCCCAAAGTTCACAAAACTTGTATTCCTTTTCGACCAATTGTTTCCAACATAGGTACAGCATTATATCCTTTGGCTAAATATTTAGTTTCCAGATTTTCTCCTTTACTTGCTAACAATAATCACACTGTAAAAAATTCTTCTGAAGTCATCAATAAACTTAAAGATATTTCTCCACTGCATTCCATTATGGTTTCATTTGATGTCAAATCACTGTTGACTAATGTTCCAGTCAAAGGAGCAATAAAATGTCTTTAAACTAGGCTTCAGGAATTCCATTTCACACATACTGAAATTGATGATTTGGTTTCGCTTTCTAAAGTCTCTCTGAGTCAAACCCACTTTGTTTTCCAAAATGAATATTATCGTCAAATTGAAGGATTAGCTATGGGTAATCCTCTCAGTCCTGTACTTGCTGACATTTATATGCACTATTTTGAGGTAAAATTATTTGATAAATTATCTTTTCGTCTCTGGATTCGTTATGCAGATGACACTTTCGTACTTTTTGATGGTAATAAAGAAGATTTATCCTAGATTTTATCTATTATAAATTCAATTGATCCAGCCATCCAATTCACTCTTGAAATTGAATCCAACAATTCCCTCCCCTTCCTTGATATTCTTATAATCCGCAATGAAATTGATTTTAGCACTACTGTGTACTGTAAACCCTTTGCAGTTTGTTTACCCCCCCATGCTAAGTCATGCCACCCTGTTAAGCAAAAAATGGCTTCTTTTTACTATTATGTATTTCGTGTGCTCAAAGTTTGTTCCTCAGAATCTTTGCTTACCAATGAACTTAATTATTTGAGAGCAGTTGCTATTGACCGAGGATTTTCTCCCATGATCACTGATAAAGCCGTTAAAAAATTTTCAGATTCCCAGCAAAGAAAACATTCCACTGTTAGAAATAATATTGATGACCTTGTCGTGCTTCCATTTTATCCTTCTGTTAGTTATAAAGTTGCACTGATTCTCCAGAAATTCAATTTTCAAGCCGGTTTTTCCCCTATTAATAAAATTCACGGTTCGACTCTAAAAGATTGCGTTTCTGACTTGGGGAATGGTTGGGGAATTTATAGTATACCACGTCAGTGTGGCCTGAGATATATTGGTAAACAAAAAGAGCTTTAAAGTTTCGTATCAAGGAACATGAATCTTATGTCCGAAAGGGCGAATTTAACAAGTCTTCAATAGTGTATCATAGTTGGAAATTTAATCATAATTTTGACTTTGAATCTCCAAAAATTATCCAAAAAGCTTCTTCCATTGGCGAATTGGATTTTCTTGAGGCTTTTCATATTCACAAAGATTTAGCATGTTTAGTGAATGATTTTAAGTCCAATCCAGTCCTTCCTAACGCTTTTAAAATTCCATTAGCATAATTCTTGGTTATTATTTTTGCCGATAGATGGCGTTGCCTCCTCGCGCATGGTACTACCCGAGGACATAAAAAGCCATTACTGAGGTTGCTTTCCCCTTCTAGAAATTTCGTTCTCCTGATGAGGAGGGACCTGTATAGCTGCCCTCAAAATCGATTATTGAATGTTTTAATAAATGTATGCCAAATACAAGGTTGTTTCAGCAATTTTAATTGATTAGCCAGTTCAAAAGTATATCCAAAAATCCTTACTGTTTTCACACTTTATATCAGGTTTTCTATGTTCTTATTTAAATTTATTTTTTTGAAGAAATAAGCAACTCTGCAATATAAAAATATATCAGGCAAGAAAAAATAAAGACCTTGTGACAGTTGTTGACTTAACTGAAAATTATTAAAGTTGCATGAGTTTTTACAGTTGTTCTTTTAATTTTTCTCAGTGATTTCTCTCACTTATAAATTTATTTCTGTAAATAAGTATTTTTGGGTATTTCTGATTTAAGTTCCTTAACATAGAAATAAATAAATAAAAAACCTAGAAAATTCAAAATTTAAAACTATTACTAGGCATTTAAAATAAATGCCAAAGTCATGGCAAGCTAATACTTGACAACAATATTTACTTGCATTTTATGTAAATGAAATAGTCAGTGAAATTAGGTTTATGCCCATAATACATATGAATTCATTAATGAAAAATGTATGAGAACTTGATGTGGGTATTATGAAGTAGAAATGTGCTGTACTGAGGTATGTGATATATGGTACCAGAAACATGTTTTAAGAATTATAATAAAGTAGCAAATTTTCATAAAATTATCAATTGCATATAAAATAAATCATATGAATAGATATGTAATTAAAAATAAAAATATACAAATTATGAAGAAGCAGATTTATTGCACTTAAACGGCTCACTTTGTTCAGTAATTGCAATTATCATTTGAAAGATAAAAGGTATCTTGGAATATTGAATGGTAGAAGTACATAAACTGGCTATTTGTCCCACCACATGAAAGATGAATGAAAGAAAGACCATAAGTTCGATGTAGTGGCAATTACCATGCTATACAGATGATAAATTTCTGGCAGTGACATAGAAGTTACAAAATTTTGAGACTCTGCTGTTCCACTCTATAAAGACCTTTTCAATATCAGATCAAAGCAATAACCTATTTCAGTTATAGAGGGCATTTACACATTTCTAGAATGATATAGGCTGTTTAATTAAAATTTAAAATGTAAAGAATACTTTTTTAAAAGCTCAGTCTAATAGCTATTTTTCTGGATTTTAAGTCTACACTGTGATTTTCATGATAGAAGGGCTTTTCATAAAACTTTCAAGGGCCATTCCTCTTCCATTCTATCAATCATGGGGGTTTATGCTTAGACAGAGTTCTTTTCAAGAGACCAAAGGCAAAGTAGTCCATAGGTGAAATGTCAGGGAACTTTGCAGGAATATATTGAAAAGGTATATATGCAATACAGTGACAATATTCATTTTTTCATGGAATGCAAAGCTATTATTCAGAGTATTACTTATTCTTGATGAAGTTTCACTTTTTCATAGCCATTGGGATAAAAAAATGAAATTTTTTCTGTAAATATTGGACGTAACACATTCTCTTGATAATACATTAAGTTGATCTCAACATTTTTTTTCCACTCTTACTCTTCTTATTTTTAGTTTTCCATTGTGAGAGAATTCTGCAACAATCATAAACCTCCAGAGTGAAACTTTCTTTGCATTCATGGAACCAGGTTTGCACATTTTTTCTCTTCATTTTCAATAATAAATAAACCTTATTTTGTTGCAGTAATTTAAGTAAATCTGTGTTTCAATAAGAGTCGCAATGTATTTTTTCACTTATATCCTGCTAAATAGTTTACTTACAGGATTTTACAAAATGTTCAACATCCAGCCATGTGCCTTGGCAAAAACTGGTGAACATTAGTGTCTTTAGCTTTTTTAAACTATAAATCCAGGTTTATTATTTTATTTATTATTGTTACAGATGCATTTAAAGACTTTATTTTCTGCATCAGCGGATTTTCTCTTGCTACCAACGATTTAACTTTTGAAATATTAGAAGCAGTACATACCTTTTTTGGATACTCATTTGGAGCCTTCTTTCCATGTAGAAGTAATGACTGACAGTTTTTCCCTTTCTGACTAATAATGTTGCTTTTAGAAATTTTAATACCATACATTTCACAACGTTTTTGAATTATGAAATAGGAATATTTCCCTTCAGGAAGTGCAGAAATATATCTTTCAATCCACAGCTTGTTTACTTGCAACATTTTGAAAGATGAATACATTTAAAAGTAGTAGACGATATTTCTCCTTTCAAACAATAAGCCGTTGTCAGAAATTTTTATTCTATAACATTTGTTTTTTTAAATTTTTCATAACCAATTAGTTTATGTACATGTATTTTGCACATACTTTTAAACAACTGGGCACATGACATTAATTTTCAAAACATTACATTTATTAGAATTCAACAAATTATATATATATATTTAAACCCTCTCACCAAAGAAACTTGTCATTAATTCAAATAGCACTGCCAGGACTTAAATATTTAGTACTAATATTTAAACTATCATTAGTTCCAAATACCAGACAATAATAGACATCTTAACATCTAAATTTAAATAATTCGGTGATAATAATGTCTTGAAATAAATTTGTAAATGCAGATTAAATATTTTCACTATAATATACAGAATAATTTACCAAACCTTCCTTTCACAATTGCAAAATATCCATCTGCTGTAATTTCAGGTTGAGTCCAGTTGTATTCCAGTGATATCACAGCAAGAGCTATCAGGCTGAAAATTTCATTTGGAAATTTGAAAACTAATATAATACACCTACAATACTATGAAGTTAAAAATAAAAATAATTATTACTATTATTTACTAAATAAAATATTGAAAGTGAGTTGAATCTGCAAAATATTTTTATTTCTTTACCAATCTAATTTTGCAGAATATTCCATAACAGCATAAAAAATATGTTCCACTTCCAAAACAGCATTTTGCAACTTATGCATTATTTGAGTTTCTTTGTCTGTAGAATAAATGGTTATAAAATATGAAAGTACGAGGAAATAAATGTAATACACCTAATAATAATGTAATATGTAATAAAAAGAATGTAATAATAAATAATGTAATATGTAATGTGTATATATAATAATATATAATATGTGTATATATAATAATATATAATATGTGTATATATAATAATATATAATATATAATATGTATATATAATATGTATGTATAATAATGTAATATGTAATATTATGGAAATAATGTAATATGTAATAAAAAGAATTTTACTTGCCATATATGTCACATAAGGTGTCACCAAGCAATGAATCCAATTCTGAAAGTGATAAGATGAAGTTTTAATATCAATTTATATTTTGTGAAAAAAAGAAAGAACATACATAAAAAAAGATTTTCAAAAATCAGTCATTAATTCCTCACTCCTCAGCTTTAAAAATTCTACAAAATGTGATTAACGAGAATTTTCAGTATGGGGAAAGCGAAAGAAGTCAAGGGAAAAAAAAAAAAAAAGGTATGCATTCAAGACCCTTTCCTGGAAGCAACAGAAGAATCCTCCTGCTACCTAAAAACTATTGACCCTTTTGATACAATTTCTTTTATGCCAACCTATTTTTGTGTAGCATGAATTGAACACCTACAAATGAATAGATGTATATTCAAATACTACTGTCAAAATTTCAATATAACTTTTGCATTCAGATTACAATTCAACAGATGAAAGAGACATCTTATCTAAATAAAAATTTACCGTCTGAGTACTTATGTTCAGATCACAGTCAAAGATCTCAAAAACAAAAGAAAAGTTATCCATTAAAATTTTTAAAATAGAAAATAAAATATGATGCAAATATCTGGCTTTTCTTCTTATATAAAAAATAACTTGATTTTGCCGACTCAAAATAAAGTAAATCTATTACTGAATAAATTAAAACTTGACTTCCAGTTTTATTTATTTTTCAGTTTTTTAATATTTTTTTAGAATTTCAGTTTTATGAGTTGTTATATTCATTTCTGCATTTCTATTTTGAATGTAAATGGTACAAAGCGAAAAGCACCAAAATTTTAAAAAGTATATTACCATCTTGGGAAAAAAATTAAAAATAAAAGTATATAAAGAGAATTGTTCATTACTTCAAAATTTAATCACTGCTGAATTTTATTTTGTATGCAGATGATAGTGTACACAAGAAGTAAAATTTCAAATTTTGCAGTCAACATAATATAAGATATCAGAAACTTATTTTACTTACCACATTTATGATATAAAATAACACTTACTAAAAATTCTATTACGAAAGCAGATAATATAATTTTGAAATTCTTACTTCCAGATACTGATGAGCAGTGCATTTTTATAACACTGAATATAAATAAAAATATTCATGTATTATGAATTGGCAACAACATGGTTTCACGTGTCTGTTCTTAATTTGTAATATACAAGATTTCATTCTGAACTAAACACAATAAAAGCCTCTTGGGGGTATTAAAAAAGCTTTAGAATTCATAAATATTAGTCATAAATATTCATAATTATTTATAGAAAAAACCAAACTGCAGCACAGCACAGTTAGAAGCTTTTGAGCAAAATAAATCAGAGTATCTATATGAAAAGGACAGAATCAGTATATCTGTATGAAATACTGGTTTACGAAAAGGACATAAAGTTCTTCCCTCCAAAAAAATACTGCCTTAAAATGTTTGTATATGTTTTTGCATATGTTTATGTTGAAGTTAAATAATCCATGAATGCATAAAAAATTATATAAAATTTTGACAGGCAAATTTACAAGAGATTTAAAAAACAAAAATTACAGCATATGACATTTTACATTTAGAGAAAGACTTATGTTTCTTACATCATTAATAACATGAATTTAAAGATATATCACATAACATCCTATTATTCAATTATTCAGACAAATGAAAGTATTTGCTTAATATGCACTTGAATAATAGTTGTAGCATGATATACGGACAAACTTCACAACACTGTAACAACACTGCCTGTCTATCACCTGTGTAGTGACTCTAAGTGCTCTATCCCTGCCATCATGACTGATGAAGTGAGACAGAAAGAAGAAAGGATACAGTATGCAAACAAGGATGTGAACACAGGAAAGACGAGTCATATTAAGCCATATTAAGTGATGAATGCTTTTGCAACTTGAATTGTAAATACTGTGTAAATAAATATATAGTAATTATACAGTTTAGGAAATTTGAGATATTACTATGTCTTTTTATATCTCCAGTAGGCCACTAAAACTACAGTTGTTGTAAAGTGTTAATCCTATCATAAACTAATGTGAAATATTGGATCATCTGAAAAATTCTGCAGTTTTTTGATGGTAGATACAAACAAAGCAGTACAAAAACAAAAGAAACTTAATTGAATCACATAACCACCATTTCATTCCATGACTTTTTTATCATCTCTCAGGCAACAGGAAAATTCCTTTTTTTTTATAAGAGATTAGGTTATTTGTAATGAAGTTATCAATGTGCTTTTTCACAGTCTCCAAAGGAGTGAACTCCAGGCCATTCAGAGAATTTTGAAGCGATGAAAATCTCAGAGGGCAAGGTCTAGTAAATATGGAAGGTGACCCAAAACATCTCAACCACACTTAGTAAGTTTTTGGAGGACATTCATCAAATGTGCAACCAAGAATTGTCGTGACAGAAAACAACACCTCGAAGAATGGTTAGTTCTGGCCACTTTGCTTTGGTTTCTGATTTTAAAACTACCATTTTGGCCATGGCCTTTTTTAGAATTAATTGTTTGATTTGATAGGAATAATTCATAGATTATACAATTCTTTTCTAGTTTCACCACATACAAAAATGTGCTTTTTGGGGATGCAGTGCACTTTCAACATTATCAAAGGAAGTTCTTTTAACTTACCCCAAGACCTTTTCCTTGTAACTTTATTGTACACTTCTCATATCGAGTAATGAACCGTTTCAGAAAAGAAGCTTGTTTATTTTTTTCAACAAGGAATCGCATGTCAAAACTCGAGCAAGCATATTTTGGTATGTTGAAGTATGAGGTACCTGTACATCATAGCAGCTTACATACCCAGTCTTCTATAAACTATCAGTACTTTTCGGAAAATTTATTCTACCTGACAGTTCCTGACCAGTACACATTGGATTTTCAGTGACAGCTTCTTTTAATTCGTCTTTGTTTACAGAAGATGGTCATCCAGAGTGGGCATTATCCTTGAGGCTGAAATTTCCATGCTTAAATTTGTCAAACCACTTTAAAAGTGTGTTATTAAAAACAACAAGGCAAAATTTTACAGGTAATCTGACTAGCCCTTTTTTAAAATAAAAAGGCATAATATAATGAAAATGAACATTTGGGTTCTTCATTGCACTGAAATAAAATTACGTTGCAACACATGCTGTAATTTAGCAGCATGAATAGAAAAGACTGTATTTAACCCTCCGCTTCAATCAAAGTCACTCTGTGTCAACAATAACAAAAGAATTAAAAGAAAGCATCCTCTGATTTGAAAAACTGCAGAGCTTTTGGAATGATCTATTTATAGCAACCTGAGATGTAATTTTGTTCATGAAAGAGTTAATAATATTGTGTCAACCTGCAAAGTTATTTGATTAACAATATACATATTTTTAGCAATCCTTGCTATATTCTATATAGATTATGTCATCTTGTTATATTATAGGATTTTATTTTATGCTAAGTAAATAAAAATGTCTGAAGATTGTGCAATGAAGTTAATGCCATTCTGGCAATCAAAAGACAGATAATTTGAGAGATACTTATATGTATATTTTAGATCTATATTGTTTTGGCAAAGTTATGGTGGGTGCGTGAACTAAAAAAGAAGAAATACCAAAGTTGAATGACTTGATAGAATTTTTATGGAATTATGCTAGAATATTTCAGAACAATAAATTTTTAATTAGTAAAATTCACAAACCAAACTTTTAATTAGTAAAATGCATAAACCAAACTTTTAATTAGTAAAATGCATAAACCAAACTTTTAATTAGTGAAATGTATAAACCAAACTTTTAATCAGTAAAATGCCTAAACCAGATAAACCAGTGAATAATGATGTTAATTCTCTCATTTATATTTTGACTTCCTTATTTTGTAAAGCAGATCATTTTTTACATAAGCGTTATAATATTTTAAACTTACCAGTGGAAAAATGAATAGACTTTGTTTCGACTAATAGACTTTGTTTTAATTGCTTGTCTAATGTCCATCAAGTTAAAATGTATAAGAGTGCAAATGCTTGTAAACATTGCTTTAAATACCATCATAGCATTTTGCACCCAGAAAATAACTTCAAACCAAAAAATGCATCTAATTTCCCTTTATCAGTCTCTGTTCTCAAATTGAAAATAAATATAGAACAAAACTTGAATAAGGTTTCTTCAACTGTTTGTGTGAACAACTGTAAAAATAACTATTTTGGGGTTCATGCTAATGCTAAACCCAGTCATGTACTTTCGCGTATGGTTTTAAGGTTAAAAATTCCAAAAAAACAATTTATAAATTGAAGACGTTTGCTAGACTCAGGTAGTGAAAAATCTTTCAGTCGTTGGGAAACTGCTATCAATTTAGGACTGAGAATAAAGGATTCAGAGCTATTAGTTTCATGTTTGGGAACTTTTAACCTGCTTCAATTCATATTTAAGTACTTTCAGTGCTGAAGAAATAGACTTGTTTTACACCTCATTTAAGTACTAGCTACAGAGTTTCTATGTCCACCTACATAATAGACAGAACTACAGAAAACATTACATTTGAATTTATATCAATGTTTCTAATATTTAACTTTAGCAGATCTTGCATTTCGTGAATACAGATAAATTGATATTTTCTGGGAGTTTAAGCACCTTTTACGTTGATTAATGGAGAACTAAATCAAAGGGACAAAAAACGTCCATTTGCATTTTGTTCTAAGTTGGGATGGGTCACTGATGGAATGACAAATTATGAATTTCCAAACCCCGAGCAAGTTTCAGTCAGTTTGCTAAATGTAAGTACTGAAGAGTTAATAAAACTCTATTTAAATGTAAGTACTGAAGAGTTGTTCCAGATCCATTTTGGGATCTGGAACAAATTTCCTCATCAAAACCTTTAACTAAAGAAAAAAAATTGTATGAAGCTCATTTTTTTCAAAATCATGTCCATAGTGACAATGGTCATTATTCAGTAAAATTTGCTATTCACGCCTAAAAGAAATGGGTTGGGTATTCTAGATCATCAGCTTTTTGCAAATTTCTTAAGTCTTGAATAAAAGCTCAAAAAATCATGAAGTATATCAACAGCATACAACATAAAGACTTCATGTCTGAATGTTTATCACTTGGACACATGGAAGAACTACCTGATGAAAATCTATATAAAGTAAATGAGTATTTTATATACCTCATCACTATGTGCTAAAAGAATCAAGTCTTACCATAAGACTATGTATCATTTTCAATGCTTGTTCAAAACTACATCTGGGATTAATCTATACGTGCAAATGAAAAATGATACAACATTTTTCATTTGCACTTTAACAGCTGAGGATGATGGTTCAGTAAAACCATCGAAACTAGTCCTGTGAAAATTTGCAAATATAACACTGATTTTTGTTGTCTGACTATTCTAGATTAATACTTATTCAGCATGTCATTCTATCTTAATTACATCTGGGATATTTATCCATTACTAGTGACTTGCTGAAAATATATTGAGAAGTTCAAATTCATGAAGAAGATTGAGATTACCAAAAATATCGTGGAATGATGATCCAGTGAATTCCATTAACACTTGCAAGTTGTACACAGTTATGCATAGCACCAATTCAGCTTCATACTTAGTTATTCTCATACTCAGACAACTAACAATTGACAAAGGGGCTGAATTCCAAAAAGCAGCAGAGATCATATTGCATAATTGTTACACTGATGATGATTTATTTGGTTCAGACACAGCAGAGTTAATTTCATAACTGAGTGAGCTTTTATAAAAGGGTTGTTATCAGTTGCATAATTGGTGTACAAACGATTGCCTGATTTTAGAAACATTGAAAGATTAGAATGTTCTTCATGTACAATATTGATATGAAATCAATAAAATTACTAAGTTTGAAGTGGTACCCATTGCAAGACGAATTTACTTGTGACTTTGAAAATCTTGAGAACAGTGAGCATTTTACTAAAAGAATGATTATTTCTTATATTTCAAAAATCTTCGATCCACTTGGTTGATTAACACCTTTCATAGACAATGCAAAAATCTTGCTTCGAGGTATATGGAAATTACAAGCTTTGTGGGATGATCCCTTACCAGAGGAAAACAATCAAAGATGAAAAAACTATCGTGAAGATATCATAAATCTTAAATATATTCAAATTCCTAGACTTTTGCTCAAAACTACAAATGTAGAAGTTCATTGCTTCTGTGAAACATCAGAGAAAGTTTGCACCACAGTGATTTACTTTTCAAATAGTTCTTTAGTTGATTAGTTAATTAGTGAGTAGTAATTGATTTAGTTTTTTACTTGATTTACTTTCCAAATAGTTTCGATGCAGTTATTAACATCAAAGCCTCATGTAGCTCCTCAGAAAGTAATTTCTATTCCTCGTTTAGAATTCTGCTCTGCCACTCTGTTAGTGGATTTGGTTCAAGCTGTGCAAGTAATTCTTTACAAATTCATGATATTTATAGCTGGAATGATTGTTTTGTCATGGATCCCACATACTGGTAAACCTTCGTCAATTGCGTTTCAGAAATTCAATCAGTTGTACATCATAGCATTGAAATCACCTAAGAGTAAAAGAAAACCCTGTTGATTGCACACCAAAACATCAAAAGGTCTTCTGCCGTCAGACATCTCATGGCGTAAATCTCATGCCGTAGACATCTCATGGCGTCTCATCATCATCATATACTCATGGCTTATGGTGGATAGTACCTCAGTGGCTCAAATAATATTACATTCTCAATCAACTTGCCGTTTTAAGAACAGTCATTCAAAGAACAACACAAAAGTATTTCTTGCTCAATTAGAACAATCACTTCCATAATTCCACTCCTTAATGAGGTATCATTCTCTAAACTTAAAAGAAATAATCGCATTGTGATTAAAAGAAATAATCGCATTGTTTTGCCAATAATTCAGCTAGATCTACCACAACAAGGATTAAAGGTTATCTTGCAACCAAAGAATTACCAAGTTAGATATGCACTAGAACAATTCAAAAGGATGAGTTTTTAAATGAGTATAATCTTCTGAAGGAGAAAATACCTTTAAACTGAAAGATGAAAACACTTTCTTCAAACCCTTTTATCAATAAAAATGGATTTATATGTGTTGGAGGAAAATTAAGACAAGCCAACATAGTACAAGGCAAAAAATATCCTATTCTGCTGCCTAAGAAACATCATATAACTCAGATTATAATAAAGTTAGATTTCTCCTCTTGCTATCGGTGTTTGGAAGAGACTATTGGATAATTAATGCTAGGTCAGTTATAAAACAACAGATTTGGAAATGTGACTTACCATCATCTAGAGTCGTTAAGTCAAACCCAGGCAAGATCAAGGAGTAAAATCAATGAAATGGTATATTTTTTGTATTTATGTGTTTTGTTACTAGAGCTATCTATATTGAATTAGCAGATAATCTCCCATCAGAATCATTTGCTGCCCCTTTGAAGTATTTTGTATCTCGAACAGGAAAGCCAACAGAAATGCATAGTGAATGTGGCACAAATTTTATTGCTGCTCATAAGGCATTGAAAAGAGTAATAAATTCTTTGAAGGAAAATGAATTAGTTAATAAATACGGCTCACCTGAAATTATTAAGAAGATATTTAATCCTCCCCCATTTTGAAGGACTATGAGAGGCTGCTGTCAAATCTACGAAGTTATATCTCAAGCGAACCATGGGAGAACTACTTTTGAAGCAAGAAGAATTTATGCCATTGATAGTTCAAATTGATGACCTTTGTGTCCAATATCTGAAAACCCATCATAATTTTCTGCAATTACACTGGGCCATTTCTTAATTCGTACACTGCTAACTACATTACCTGAAGAGAGTTTACTTGATAAAAAAATTCCGATTTTACAATGATGGAAGCCTTTTTTTTGTTCCAAATTTTTTTTTAGAAAAGGTGGTTTGATAAATACATTTTAATTTACAACGTTCCAACTGGCTTAAAGATCAACCCAATTTAATGATCAATGATTTAGTTATCAATTTACCATCTCTATGCTAGAAATCAGAAAGAGTTTTGAAAGTTCTCCCTAGCACAGATATAATATGCATACTGTGAATCTCAAAACTGTAACTGAAGTCTTAAAAGTCAATTCACAAACTTAGTGTTTTGTTTATCACTGCTTAACTATTTTCACAAAACATTATAACTCTGTTCTTTGCTTCAAATATAATTAATTTACTGATCTGTGTCAAGGGTTCTGAACATCTGTTTTAAGAATAATTTTGTTTCATTTTCATAATTTTGTATTTTGCTTCTTGTGATATTTTAGTGTTTTTTATGTGATTTAATATTGTTATGATTATTCAATTTATAAACAAAACTGAAATGATATTTCAATAGCTACCAGAGTGATCGTTTGTCTGTGAAAAATGACTTACATTCTGCAGTTGGCATTTTGGTTTTGCATTTTTTGTTTCTCGCTAACCATAATATTTTGCCTTGTTTTGTTCCTGAAAAGACTGTAGAGTTATCAGGTTATTTTGAAGCAGAAAGCATGAAAAATGAGCTACGCCTTGCCGGAACTTGAACCTGGACTTCTTGAATATGGGTTGCATGTGCTAACTGTTAGCTTATATACTCCCACTTTTAAAGGGCTATTGGGGATTAGGGGATGCACTCACCAAATCCTGATGGTGAAGAATCGCCATTCACCACCTTTTAGTTTGGGTGCCAATGTAGAGTCATTAGGTTATTTGAAGAAGAAAGTGTGGAAAATGAGCAGTGCCCTCACTGGGACTTGAACCTGGACCTCTCGAATATGTGCCAAGTGTGCTAACCGTTACACAACGAAAGCATGCAGAAAGGAGGAAGAAAATATCATGGTTCTTAAGTTTAATGAAAAATTAAAGATGGATGTACGATTTTACAGTCCAATTTCTCTGGTATGTGTGTAAGGATTTTAAGTTCACTAACGTTTATCTTATTTTAAAACTTTATTATCATCTCTTATTTTCCACTTCCGTCCAGAATTAAAGCGTGAATATGTTTATGCAAATTGTACTTGCTAACGCTTAAGTATTTAAGTTGTGGCTTTTTGCCAAGAGAGCAGAAGGAAGCAGAGAGAGCCCTCTTGCTACGAGTCTTTACGCGAGCTTGCCATTAGTTACTGTCCGCTTTTAAGGGCACAGGTTTAACCCTCTTGATAGTTAAAAATGTATTGTAGATTTCCGGAGTTTGCGTACTACAGACGTAGTAATTTAAAAGGCCAGTCTTAGTGCTAGTCATCTGTGTAAAATACACTGCTGGCCAGCCAAATTGCAACACAAAGAAAAGAGATATCACAACAAAATTTATTTAGTTGATAACATGTTGATCAAGTAACAAATGATTAAATTTATAGGCTTCTGTGAAGTGTGGTTTCTTCCAGAATCAGTAGCCAGAGTAGCCGCCATTGTTGGAGATCACCGCTGCCACACGCCTCGGCATTGAATCAAAAAGACTTTGGATGTGTTCTTGGGATACAGCAGACCAAGCAGCTTCCACACGTTGCCAAAGTTGATCTGATGTGGCAGCTTGGGATGTAATTTGGGTCAATCTTCAGCAACCACGGACCACATGTTTTCTATCGGCGAAAGATCCGAAGAGCGAGCCGGCCAGGGAAGCAATTCAATCTGGCGATTGACGAAGAACCATTGGACAATGTGTGCCAACAATGTGTGGTCGCACATTATCCTGTTGAAATATGGCTGTTGGAAAGCCCTGAAGGTAAGGAAGGGCAACTGGCTCCAACACCTCCGAGATGTAGCGCTGGCTGTTTAAAGTACCGGCAGTGCGTACTAGAGGAGTGCGAGAGTGATATCCAATACCGTCACATACCATATTACCCGGTGCAGGACCAGTGTGGCGGTGCATAACGCAGCTGTTAAGCATCCTGTCTCCACGGTGTCTGCAGACAGAAGCATGACTCATCAGTAAAGACAATTTCATTCCATTCTGCCGTCCACATCCTTCTTTCATCGCACCATTGGCGGCGGAGACGTCTGTGGTTCTGAGTTAAGGGTAGACCAAGCAATGGATGTCTTGCGGACAAACCACTCTGCTGTAAACGACGTCGAATGGTACGCGCAGACACTGGATGATGCGTTGCAGACTGAATGTGCTGTGCTATGGTTCGTGATGTGACTGAGCGATCCGTCACTGCCATGCGCACAATGTTCCTGTCATCACGTGAAGTGGTACACTGAGGTGGATGCGATCGAACACGTCGGTCCGTCGTACCCTCCTGCATCCAACGGTCAGATATCCGCATTACAGTTGTTTGGTTTCGTCCAACACGACTACCGATTTCTCTGAAAGATAATCCACACTCTCGGTAGGCCACTGTCCTTCCTCTGCCGAACTCGGATACTTGATCAAACGATGATCGCTGTTTACTACGAGGTATAATTGACCGTTTTTTTGAAAAAAGCACAAGAAAAACATAATTACCGAACTTGAAATCGTCGAAAACTCCAAGCCTTAAATAGCGCTTTGAAGTGGCGCCACAGGCACAGGTGATGTGCGTCTGCGCTGAAATTCTAATTGCATATCTCACCTCCGCTAATGCATGTTGTAAATTTCATGTTATTTGCATGCTTCCTTCAGGGCGTTGCATTTACGGTGGCCAGCAGTGTATTAAAAGTTAGATCTTATTTGAGTTTTAGTTAGTTAGTAGTCTTATATTCTTTTACGTTCAGACCACAAGTGGTTGGTCTTTGCATCCCAAAGCTCGGGGATGTTTGGAAAATCGATACGCAAATAAAGGGGAATTTTAACCCTCCTTATCTTTGTTGTTTCTTCTACACGCTCGAACATAGCTTTTAGTAAGCTCCTTGTTCCTACTCAGGACCACAGTTATGTATGCGAAATCAACGAAAAGCAACACTAGTCCTGATAGTGGCACCCGAAGGAGAAGACCCATGACCGACTTTCAAGAGGAAGTTGATGAACCCGTGGTATCGGCCCAAAATTCAGAAATGCCAGCTGCCACCCTAGATGGATTCGGGTACATCATCCAGACCTTGCGAGCATCAATGAAGCCAGCAGCGAGTTTCGATGGGAATTCAGCGGTGGATAACTTTTTGGAAAAATTGTATAAAACTTTATGCTCTATCCAGTCCACGAGTTCCAGAAAGTGACTTTGGCTGCTAGCGCGTTGAGGGGTCAAGTGCTTAGTTGGTGCAAGTACATCGGAAAAAATCTCAAGACCTCCTTAATAAAGGCCTTCCCAGTAGTAAGAAATCGTGCGAAATTAGAAGCGGAATTCTTCAGCACATACCAGCAAAAAATTGAAGAACTCTCAAGCTTCATTTTAAGAAGAATACAATTATTTAAATTTTTGCATGGAAGCCGGCCGGATCCTGAAATCATACAGGTCATTTTGCCTAGGTTACTTCCCCAGGTACAAGACTTTATCGAATTAAGGAATCCGACGACTTAATAACGGAAAAATAACTTGCGCTCGCGATCCAATTTGAAAGTAGAAGAACGGCGAACATTGAAAGAAGACGCCAGTACGAGCAACGAAGCCAATTTGGTGCGTCAAGGCCACAGCAGAGACAAGACCGCGGCTACGGAAGCAAGTCGAATCAGTGGTCAAAGAAACCTGAATATTCAAAAACAACCAGCAAACGTCGACAGTTCAAGAATAAGCCAGACAAAAAGTTTGAAGGTCAGCGGAAAGGCGCGGAAAAGAAGATTTAAACTGAAATGGATTTCTGGTGACGGGAGGGTGCGGAAATCCGAAGACCAAGGAAATCCCTCTACCATCAAGCTCAATACAGTTGTGAAAAATTTAGTTCTTCCGAAGATTGAAGTGTTAGTAAACAATATTCCAGCCACCGCCCTCCTGGATACAGGAGCTCAGTGTAGCTTTGTGGCAGAAGAATTTTTTAAAAAATATTTTCGAAGGTATAGAATCTACAGTTCGGATAATACCACGGCTATAGCAGCCCAGGGGGGGGGAATGCAAATGTATAGGTAAAGTACTACTGTATATCCGCATTAAGGATGAGAGGGTAAAAATTATGTTCCTTATTGTAAGAAATCTTCAAGCAAATATATCACGCAATACATTTTCTTTCAGCGTCCGAAGCAACACTAGATTTCAGTGAAGCATCTCTTAAGCTGAAAACCGGTGTCTGAAGTAAAAGCTGATCCTCCCACAGTAAACCTCGAACATCTGCTAACTGAAGAGAAAGAAAAACTACGCCAAGTGGTAAGTGAATTTTCTACTTTGTTCATTGATAGTCCCGGATTCACGCAAGTGACTAACCGTGAAATAAATACGGGAGATTCACAGCTAGTTCGCCACAAGGCTTACCGCTATGACAAATCGAAAGAAAAAATATAGAATGGCATATTAAAGATATGCTAAGTAAAAAGATTATTACCCTCATCTCCAGTAGTTATACGAACCCGTTGTTTTATGTAAGAAGAATAATGATTATTCGGTTACACACCCCAAAAAGGTGGCGTTTTGCAATTGATTACCGCAAATTGAATAGCGTTACTAAATATCCGGTTTATCCATTACCCATTATTAAGAAAATCTTGCGAAACATAACTTCCACTAAATATATGACTACATTAGATTTAACATCTGGGTATTTTCAAATAGGCGTAAAGCCTGAAGATCTACCAAAGACCGCTTTCATAACTAAGACCGGCACTTATGCATTTTCCCGTATGCCGTTTGGCCTGCCAGGCGCGCCAGCAACATTTCAACGTTGCATGGAAATTGTTTTAAGACCCGTCCTCGAGAAAAGCACTTTTATCTATTTGGATGACATTATTGTTACTAGCGATAATTTAGAACAACACATTAAAGACTTAAAAGAAGTATTTTCATTATTAAATAAGGCCGGTCTAAAAGTTAATGCTAAAATTTGCGGCAAAGGAATTACGTTATTTGGGGTATAAAATTTCCCAGAAAGGCATCGAAATCGACAAATCAAAAATAATTGCAATTCAGAATTATCCGCCGCCTAATACGGCGAAGAAACTAGCTTTTTTTCTAGGGCTCTGCTCATACTATAGATCCTTTATAAAGGATTTTGCCACAATTGCCGGACCGCTATTAAAGTTAAAAAGAAAGAAGGCAAGATTTTCGTGGACAGCCGAAGCTAACACCGCTTTTGAAAAATTAAAACAAGCGTTAACACAAGCCATTGTTTTGAAATTTTCCGAAAATGATAAAAATTTAGAAATTGCGGAGGGCAGTTCTTTCCCAAAATGATAACACAAGCATTGTTTTGAAATTTTCCGAAAATGATAAAAATTTAGAAATTGCGGAGGGCAGTTCTTTCCCAAAATGGGCAGCCCATGGCCTTCTTTAGTCGTACTTTGAACGATACTCAAAGAAATTATTCAGCAACAGAAAGGGAAACACTTGCAGTTCTGTTACCGGCACAGAAGTTCAGGGTCTATTCTGGAAGTTCTCCAGTAACGGTTTAGTCTGATCATGCGGCGGTCGCTAGACTATATGCAAGAAAGAATCTATCGCCGAGATTAATACGATGGGCTCTTAAACTACAAGAATATAATTTGATAATTAAACACACGTCTGGAAAGGAAAATGTCGTAGCAGATGCCCTGTCAAGAATCAAGATAGATGAAGAAGGGAATAGTGTTAAAGTGGCAATGCTCGCATCAAAGAAGATAGATTTCCGCGAGACCGTAATAAAGGAACTGGGCAAGGATCCCAAAATTAAAAATATATATGATTATTTAAGAGATCCTGAAAACTTTAACCACGAAGATACTGTGGCGATAAGAAATAGGCGGCCCATTACGAACTGATAGATGGTCTATTATTTTATATGAAAACTACGAATAATAACAATGAAATATGACCTGTTATCCCAGCTAGTCTTAGATTAAATAATATTGTTACGAAAAATTCGGCGGTCGCGCCTGTATGTAAGCTTTCCGGCATAGCACTAGGGTTGCCATAAAATAGTGTATGGCAGGGTTGCCAGATTGGCGACTTTATCGCCGATTTGGCGACCAAATTGGCGATATCCCATGGTCCAATCGGGAAGCTTCTAGAATAACTTCCTGTCGAGATATTTCTCGAAACGTGTGGAGCTTTAAGAAAAGCTATTTAAACCCTTGCGTTTCTGAGAGCAGTTAGTTGCGAGAGTTGAGTTAGTTGTTGCAGAGTTGCGAGTTAGTTGTTGCAGGGTAGCGAGTTGTTACGAGTTAGTTGCAGAGTTGCGAAGTGAGTTGCGAAGTTAGTTGCGAAGAGTTGCGAGATTGTGAAGTGTTGCGAGCAGTGTGATTAGTTGTGAGAATAGCTGCTACGCGAGAGTTTTGGTGAACGGAAAGCAATCGAGATAGTGCTTTGCCGCGAAGCTATCTTTACAGTATAGCTTGACAGTGTATTGGTGATTGTTCCACGGTGTTTATTACAAGTCTAGTGTTGCCGTGAAGCTACCTTTACAGTTACAGCCTGAAGCTGTGTGGCTGATTGTTTCAGCGTATTTATTGTAGATTTTCGACGCTTTTAATGGTAATTTTGGAACTGTGCTGTAAATAGTGATTCCTGTAAATAAATTGTGCTCTTTATTGTTCTGCATCGTGCTTTCATCGGATACTCTCAAATCCACGAACCCGTATAACGCAACAATATATTACAGGAATTGCACGATTCTCCCCTGGCAGCTCATGGTAGTATTCAGAAAACCATCGAACGCGTACGCGAAGCAGTTTATTTTCCTGAACTGCAAAAGTTAACAAGGGTGTATGTCAAGTCTTGTCCAACATGCCAGGTAGCTAATTATGTTAATTTCCGCCCGGCCGGGTTTCTAAATAGCATTAAATCAGAATTTCCAAATGAAATAATTGGCGTCGATTTATTGGGCCTTTCCCGAAAAGTCAGTTAAATAAAAGTCGGTATCTCCTTGTTATGGTTGACCATTTTAGTAAATGGACCCAGATTGTTCCCCTAAAACGAGCCTCTACAAAATTAGTTACTGATTCTATTTTAAATAAATATATTTTAAAATACGGGGCGCTCCTAAAAGTTATATCAGATAATGGTCCTCAGTTTATAAGCAATATTTTTGAAGACATGTGTCAAAAACTGGGCATACGTTATTTAAAAATGGTCCCGTATCGGCCGCAATCAAATATAGCGGAACGGGTCAATAGAAACATAGTTAAAATTATTCGTAGTTATGTTAAAAATTTTCATAAAAGCTGGGATAACTATGTCAATGAATTAGCTTTCGCTCTTAGGACCGCCAAACAGGACAAGACGGGAAAAACTTCTGCTGAGTTATTTTTAAGCAGGAAGATTGTAACCCCACCGGACAAATTGTTTTATGTTCAAAAAAGTGCTCCTGAATTCCAAATGGCGGATATATAAAAGTTAATTAAGGAGGCAAAAGAAAACACGGAAGTATCACAGAGGAAACAGAAAATTTATTATGACATGAAAAGACGGGAAGTAAAGTATAATGTGGGGAATGAAGTACTTAAGCTGAAGCACTCACTCTCTTCAGCGGCGGAAGACAAAGTGGCAAAATTTTGCCCACGGTTTGAAGGACCGTTTTCTATTGAGAAAATAACCCAGGCAGTGGTGGTTTTAAGAGCCAAGAATGGCGAAAAAATTACGGCAAATATCGATCAAATTAAGCCGTATTACAATCGAAATAACATGAGAATATTTCAAGATCTTTTGCCGGATCCGGCACAGCAGGCACCATCTCAACTCATGGCACAACAACGACCGCCAGAGTCAGCCACAAGTAAAGATACGAACAAGAAAAGAAAAGCCCCCTGATGGAACACCGGAGATAAGAAGAAAAGGAAGACAGTCCCTCGACCAAAAAAGAGATGTCACGACCGGCTGCAACAGGAAGAAGACGGAAATTCTAACAGTACCAAGAAGGCGAGAAGATATGGCCGCAGTCAAGGCACCTGTGAGAAAAGAAATAATCGACCCTCAGGAAGGAGTCTACGCAGCAACTGTCCACGAATTGACAAGGGAAAGCCAGCTGCAGACTCAAGGCAACAAGAGGTTGAACAGCAAACCGCCAAATCTCGACAACAACCGACGAGAAATGTCCCGACGCCCCCCAAGGACAGCACCTATTAAGCGATCCAGAAATCAACCTACAGAGAGGAAGAAGTTTTTCAGGAAGCATCAAGCACGCCCAAAAAGTAACGGGCTGAGAAGGAAACTGAGGGTCAGTGCCGGACAAGGTGGAGGGTTAATCAAATCATGGTTTTTGCTACCTTCGAGGAGTGGGCGGCTAAACGGATGTCTGAATATCAAAAAAGATAAGTAAAACTTTATGTTACTTTGAAACTTTAAGTTAATTTTCGTTCTTACTGCAAGTGGCAGAATTTACCTCATGCGAGGTCTTCCTTTATCGCCAAAAAGGCGAGAAATGAGTTTTACCTATTTGTTACTATGTTTTTCAACTACTCGCGAGTAATCTAATATTATTGTATAATAGTAAAGTGTAAATACAGTATTGTAAAAGATTTTGTAACTCTATAAGAAAAGTACCTTAAGAACATTCTAAAAATATTGTATAAAGCTTTATTTAAAAGATTCTGTTAAAAAAAGACATTTCAGTCTGAAGGACTTGTGAAATATACTTGCTAAATGTAAAAGAAACAGCACTTGCTTTCAGTAGGAGAAAGTTAACTGTATATTTTCAAATGTGTAGAATTAATGGCATGTTAATATGTTCTTATATACAAGTGAACTGTTCCGTTAAAATGTAAAAAGTACAGTGATGTGTTAAATGTGAAAGCATTATATGAATAAAAAGTTTGAAACCGCTGAATTAAAAGAATGTGACTGCATAAATGCAACTTAACGCATGGTGAATATGTGCTAAATTTGGAATAAATGAATGTAGTTAGGCTCTCTGACGCTACACTGCAGAGTTAGCCAATTATTTTAGAATAGTACCTCAGGGTTCAGAGATAAATGTAAGGTGTGTTCTGAGGTTTTGTCACGTTGAATTTTAACACGTTAGTGTTTTGATTGTAGGCGGTAGTGTTACACACTTGTACATAGACACGCCCGTGTTTGGTGTTTCTCTCTTTACAACACAGGTCAGAGAGCACGCAGAGATAATTAAATAATGGCATGAATGAAATAAGAATAGAGTTTTAAAAGAAAAAAAATATACGTTTTCATGTTACTTCCCATGTAAATTACTTAACAAATTGATTAAACTAGTTTTCCTTCCAGATCTCTGGAAGGAACCGATAAGCGACAAGGAAATTCCTCTTTTTAGGTAATGTTACAGATGAAGAATAATTGTCCCTGGAGAAAAAATTGCAAAACTGCTTTTTACATAATTTCTAAGTTAGATAGTTTTAGTGAGGATTTTTTGTGAAAAATTGGCCTCGCGTTAGAATTTAGAATTAAAAGTTTTCAACAAGGTCATTTAGGCCTTAGTTTCAAACTTATTAACTCTGGCGGAAAGTATGTAAAGATTTTAAGTTCACTAACGTTTATTTTATTTTAAAACTTTATCATCCTCTCTTATTTTCTACTTCCGGCCAGAATTAAGGCGTGAATATTCAGATTTATGCAAATTGTACTTGCTAACGCTTAAGTATTTAAGTTGTGGCTTTTTGCCAAGAGAGTAGAAGGAAGGAGAGAGAGCCCTCTTGCTACGAGTCTTTACGCGAGCTTGCCATTAGTTACTGTCCGCCTTTAAGGCCAGAAGTTAAACCCTCATTAAAGTTAAAACCGTATTGTAGTTTTCCGAAGTTTACGTATTACAGACGTAGTAATTTAAAAGGCCAGTCTTAGTGCCTAGACATCTGTGTAAAATATTAAAAGTTAGTTCTTATTTAAGTTTTAGTTAGTAGTCTTATATTCTTTTACGTTCCGACCACAAGCGGTTGCTCTTTGTATCACGAAGCTCGGGAACGTCTGGAAAATAAGCAAATAAAGGATAATTTTAATCCTCCTTGTCTTTGTTGTATCTTCTACACACGCATGAACATAGCTTTTAGTAAGCTCCCTGTTCCTACTCAGGACTAAAGTTATGTTTGCGAAATCAACGAAAAGAAACACCAGTCCTGATATGTGTTCTTACTGTTATTAATTTAACATGAGGAATCTGTATAAAACAGTGGACATCATCCACACCTAATATTTTAGAATCCACAGAGCTGGTTGTTAAGTTCCAAACCCAAGCATTCTCAAATCTAACAGTAGGTACCATCTACTGTTAGACATGCATTCTCAAATCTAACAATAGGTGCCCAAGAATTCTCAGATCTAACAGCAGGTGTATAGTGAAAGCACAGCATCAGTTTCTAAGACCTTTGTTCAGCATTAGTTCAGCATTTATCACTGTGTTTACATCATTATCGACAATTCTTTTAATTTATAAAACTTTTCCCTTCAGAAAATATTCTTCACAGATTAAGGTTCTACCAACACTGCCTGTCTGGCATCCTCTGCAGTGACTAACTGCTCTACTCCTGTTTTTTTTTTTTAACTGTGGCAAACAGAAGTAAGGGATGGAAGCAAGAGGACAGGGAAGAGAGAAGATGGGAATGCAAAAGAGACAAGTAGCATCCTTTTGGCAGTCATGCTAGGTTGTAAAAGCTTCTGTAACTTTAATTATAAATAAATATACTGTAAAAGCACCATTTAATTAATATGAGATGTTATAACAGGTATAATTTTACCATCCCACATGAAGATTCCAGTTTGACAAGTTTTCCTGACTTTCAGACAGCAGCCTTGGAGTGACTGCGGTCATCTTTCGTCCTTTTGAATAATTCACACCTTCTAAGACCTGTTCTTAAAAATTAAATAATGCAGTTAAGGAAGAGATCAGACTCCCCTTTTTCTGGTCGTGTTACAGATCACTCATATGAACTAATGTAATTTCATGATGGTACAGTTTGCAAATGGGAAATTTTTTAATAAAATACTACTGAAGATTGTGGTAATGAGCATGTGGAACTAATGCCATGACAGTATTCCGACTTGCATAGAGAATGCATTTTAGGTATTTTATGTTAAGATTTGGAGATAAATATTGAATCAAAGAAAACACTACTTCTTTGTTAATTCTAATAAAGATGTGCAGATATTAAAAATTATTTTTTTAGATGCTAAGAGATCAAGAATTCTTTGGAATGACAATCAGTAGATCGTTTGGACTCGGACTAAACTCGTTTATATTTCAAAGGTTAAATTTCTTTATTGTTTCATGAGTACACATCAGTCTTTTATTATTACTTTTCATAATTCTTAAATTCCATCCAGATATGGCAAATATCAGCTGCTATCACAAAACTTGGAAATGGTGAATACATTAGTGCTATGATTCAGATTAGTGATTTTAGCAATTGTGCATTAACATTTCAAATTGTATATGAGCAGAATATTCTGTTTACTTATTTTTAAAATCAAGTTTCTGCTTATGGCTTCAAAATACCATAAGTTGCACTTTCCCAATTTTAAATATCTAAACTTAACCTGTCAGGCAAGCTGAGTCTTTGTTAATTTAAGATGCTTTATTTTTAACATGTACTTTCTGATGAGTAACTTTTATTTTGCTTCTGTTTCAAGAATTTATATGAAATACTTTTATGCTACTTAAATAAATTTGATTTGATTCTGACATTCTTACATTTGACTTAACAAAGAAAGGTCCATTCCCTTCACTGACAAATTTAAATAGTTTCATAAATGTGTTAAAATGATGTTATAAATTTATCTAGTTGTTTTTATCTTGTACATTTGCACGTTGTTGTGTCATGGCTGAAATGGGGGGGGGGAAGGTTTCAGATTTTGAATTGTGTCCAAAGGTGCATTTTTTTAATGTCTTATGTGTTACTTTTATTTATTAAATATCATGTTCTTCGCACTTAAGCCATAAATTCCAGTTCAACAGCAACATTACAAAATAATTTTAAAATGAGCATATCTTTAGAATTTCCAATACACATTTCCACACGCTGGAGATAAAAAGGTTATTATTTTTTTTTGTAGCGTGTTGCCATTGCTCTCTTTTAAATCGTTTTTTCAGTTTGTTCATCAAAATTTCGTTAAAGTTTAACAAAATATGAAATAGATAATAGAACAGATTCCGAATTTGGGCGTCCAGATGCCCATATTCGGGTGGAAACGTACGTTATACAAAATTGGATGGCTCTAGGTATCGTTGTTTTATCACAATGCGAGAAGCATACATACATTTACACAGATTCTTCATTATTTAATTTTTTTAAATATAATATAGGGTGATAATGTTTGGTGGCAACAATTTGAGAAGTGATACAACACTTTTAGTGAATTGATGCAAAATCTCAAAACAAAAACAATAGTCTTTCAGGGACAAAGCCTCTTTGGACTAAAAAAAAAAATTACAAATGTAAATAGCTTTAAAGCTGTAACAGAACAAGACATTACTATTCTTTATAATTTGGTGAATTTTAACATTAATTTGAGAATGCACAATGAAACATCATTCAAACTCTCAATGTTTCAAAGTTACTGTCTGAGGTCTCACAGGATTGAAATCTGCAGTTCTCAAGGTCCTTCTCAATTCCACTATTAAAATCTGAGTTTAGTAACTTAGCTCAATCCTCACTATGTACTTAGTAAAAAAAAAAAAAAAAAAAAAAAAAAAAAAAAAAAAAAAAAATTATTGACAACTTTTACAGCCTATCCACTTCTTAGAACTTGCATTTTTTGCAAGTTTTGTTTGCACAGTGTCTGATTTACAAGACTTTCCAATCATAAAGTGAAGAATCTGTTTTCACTTTTGGGAGCTTCGTTAGCAATATATTTAACATTCGTGTATAAAGCTTTAAAGATTTCACAAGGCTTTACTTATGGATTTAAGAATTTTCAGCTGCCATTGTAGCTGTACATTTAGAAGATTATTCGTAGGCTTTGAAAATATAATATTACATTTACATAATTTCTTCAAGAACATATCTGTGTTCTCTATAAAATGCATTTTTCAACAAGGAAAAAAGAGTAGATTTACAAAATATAGATCTAGGTACTTTTTCTCAAAGTATGATTTAATTTAAAAATCAATCGATAAATCTACATCATAATTTAGGAGATCAAAATACACAGAATATACAAATAAAATATTAATATTAAATTACTACACTTTCAAATTTAATTTACTAAAAAATGAAAAATATCATACTTTTAGTGTTGGCAGTCTTGTAATGAGCAACATCATTCAGAATAAACTTAAAAGAGAAAATAGGCATTTTAAATTTAATTTAAAAGAAAGGGAAAGAATTAAATAAATTTAAATAATTTTTATAAAGATAAAAAAATTTTCCCTTAAAATTAAATATTACGAATGAAATAAAATGAAAGGAATTAAAACACAGGAAATACTGATGCAGTAAAGCATAAATATGTGAATATATGCGGAAAAATTCAAAATTTAAGACTAATAAATAACCACAAAATTATACTATGAGGAATTTTCACATGATAAAAAAACAAAAACTCCATTTTTTTTAAAATCTAAACTACAAATGTTATCAAAATATAATATACAATAAAAATTCAGCATCAATTTTAACATAAAAAATTTTGATGTGTATGCCACATGATTTCCTGTATGGAATATTAAATTATAGGTGATTTTTTCTGCCTTTCATTTAAACTTATTTCCTCAAATTTCATTAGAGATATTCCTCATCCAATTAATTTAGTTCTCACTTTGCGATAAGGCAAAAATACGTATAAACTCAAAAAATATACATTAAAAATTGAAAAGTATAGAAAAACATAAAACACCAAATACAGTTAAAACAGTTGAAAAAAGTTTTTTTACAATTAAAATTACAGTTTCTATGCAAAAACAAGTAATTCAGCCAGAGAGCAAGAAGGCAGATTTTTTGGTGCACAAAACTGAAAGTTTACTTTTGGTCTCACTTTTCAAAAAGACACTGAAGGTGTAGAAACTGATTTAATTTGTTGTGGACGCTGAGTCAATATATGGGATAATTTAATACCTTAAATGATAATTCCAGAATGGATAAGCATAATTTAATTCGCAATAATAAAAAAAGATGCTACTTTGTTGTTATGAAGCTTAGTTTCTCTGAATTGGCAACAAATCCACTATTTTGCTAAGTTTCAAAAGTAAACAAATATGACTGCAATGGCAAAAACATTAGACTTAATCTCACTTAAACGACTTTTAAATGGTAGATAATTCTACAACTATACCATGAAGGTTAACTAAAGGCATAAAAATCTTAACTCGAAGATAAGAACAACATAATACAATCATTTTTAAAGCAAAAAATGCACAATTTACAACATACAAGAATAAAGAAACTGAGCTCACTGAGCCTAGTAACAGAGTGGATATATATATATATATATACTTTTGGCGCGTCCGATTGCAATCAAAATAGGAGGTGCACATCTATATGTTTTAGTAGTCCTATATACAAAATTTCAACGTTCTGAGGCTACTCGTTTTTGAGCTATGTGAGATACATACATACATACGTATGCACAGACGCCACAAAAAAATCTCTTCAGAATCCATTTTAAATGTTTTATAATTTTTTTGGAGAAAAAGAGTTCTTTATTCTGTATTTATGTACAGATGTCACGCAAAAACATCGTAAAATTGCACTGAATAGCAGTCAAAATGGATATTTTCGTTGAAATATGATACCTGAAATTTTTCGTGATCACATTACTTACTTCATACAAGGAAGTAGAAAGGCCTTTCTTAGGTACCAAACCAAGCTTTCAAACTAGTAATGAAAAATAATAAAGAACATGTGTTTATTTCTTGTTGTAAAGTCTAACAAGACAATGTGAATAAATCTTCCATAGTTTATCACTAAATTATCTATCACTATTAAGTTACATATTTAATTCTTCTTGGGCACAAATTATATATATATATATATATATATAAACAGTTCTTCAGCTGATAACTTATATTTCATTACGTTGTACATTTAGCTTAATTAATACTTTGTTTTCTTAATAGCTAAATATTTCACAATTCAGTTTTACCAACCTTTTCTCAACACACAGCTCATCTTTAAAATGATTTGTTGAAATTTTAAACTTGGGTAGATCTTTCTGCTACACGTGAAACAAGGCTTGTAAAGCATGCTTAGACATTTTGAGGTTAAAATTTTATGAACAATATGGTTATTATAATCCATTTAAGACTTAATATTATCAGAAATATGAAACTAATTCAAATGTTTTACACAAACCATAAATCTTAAATTTGGGATAATGTAATTCTTGGTCGTTTTCATCTGTTCTGTCACTGGAACTGCTAACAGATATCCTAACTGGGGAAAAAAAAAGCCTGTTGACTTTTAAATCTGTCACTATATTAATACAAAGGAAATTTAACAGAATAATATTATTTCACCTGAGGCAAATATATAACACTGCACTTCTGAATATCTTCACTAAGTTCTTGCAGTTCCTGATATGCAACTTGTGTCATAAAGTCGGGCAATCCATTGTATGTGCGCTTCACTTTTAAATACAAATTTAAAATACAGTTATTAGAAAAAATACAATAAAATCAATCACTAAATTTTTATAATTGTAACTGTACAATATAGGGTGACATGAGTATTGTGATTCTCTTAGTAGCAATGTGTATCTACAAATGCAGAACTAGTTTTGTCCTGTTAAATACAAATCAAAAGAACTTGAATGAATTCCCTCTAAGATAACATAATATCACACTTTGTAATGATTGTTTATGATACACTAAGCATGATATTTTCTACGATGAGAATTAAATAGAACATATATTTTCCCCCACGAAGCTTGAATAATGAATATAAAAAGCATAATCTTGTCTTTGAAGGAAAAATCTATAACATCCATTACAAATGTCTATTTAGATTGGATATTTTTATTCAACTGCAGATCAAGAAGGAAGGCTGTTCAAGATATGCTGCGCTATAAATATAATTTCTCAGAACCTCTTAGCTATAATCAATAACTCTGGAAAAGGCATTCAGAATTCTGAAAGCCAGAAAAAAGGGCATTCAAAATCTTCATTATTAGAGCTTATAAACAACTAATTTTGTAATGTAAGTAATTTTGTAATGTAGGTAAATTTAAAAATTTGTTTTGCAGTCAATTACCAGTTAACCAGGAACGGATTAGTTGGAGACTGTTTAAAAAAGAAATCAAGTTATTTTTTGCGAAATGATCGTAAAAGTGTCACAAACCATCAGTATAAAAAAGAATTTTCAGAAAAGGCAAGTGCTTGGGATAGCAGAAGCGATAGCAGATGATGTCTGCCAGATAAATTCTATGAAAAACAAAACAAACAGTTCTGATTTCTCTCTTTCCTTGAGTTTGAACTTGGTGATATTGTTATTTCCTTTTTCGTTAATGGTTTAATTTGATAAATGTTTCAAATAGTGACTTAATTTACATAACTAAATAAATTTATTCCCCAGATTACATTGCTTAAAAGAGGAAAAGAAAAACAGAAAAATACTGATAATAACTCACTTATATTTTTAAGTGAATTATTAACACTATTTTTCTCTCTTCCCCCCTTCTTTTAACCGCTTTCAGATTAACCGTGATTTTTGATTTAGCTGCAGATGTCTTCTCTTGTATTTGGTGAATTAGATTTAGATTGTTTTATTTAAGTCAGTTTAGAAAATAAAGTTTCAGTGTCTGTAAGTTTTTAATTTATACCCATTTTACACAAATTGGTCAAAGCTGTATTTGGCTAATTTGTGTTACCTGTAAATGTTGTTTTTCTGCTTAATGCATATCATTTGTAGAAAAACTGCAATATAGATGCAAAAAATACTACTTCTGATCACGTTACAAACCATTTCAGTTTGCTTTAATTTTGTCTACATCACATTGTTGATTATTGCTTATTTGAAAATATTTCACTATGATTAATTTTAAAAGAATTCAAGCAATGAAAAATGTAATACAATTTATCTTGCACAAAATATTCTTTCAGAATTCAAGTTGGCTAAAAAGTACAATACAAAAATGTTATCTGAATGTTTGTTATACTGTAAAGACATTAGGTATTTTTTAAAAGCACGAGAGATGAAAAATGAGCAGTGCCCTTGCCGGGACTCGAACCATGGACCTCTCAAATATGCACCGAGTGTGCTGACCATTACACCATGAAGGCATGCTAAGAAGGCAGGAGAAATACCTTACATACCCCCTCTTAAAGGGCAGCTGGGGATTAGGGGATCCAATCGCCAAATCCTTGTGGCAGGGAATCATCATCCACATCTTTTTTAGTTTGGGAGGCACAGTAGAGACATTAGGATTATTTTAATGCTGGAGAAGTGAAAAATGTGCAATGCCCTCACCGAGACTTGACCCATGGAGCTCTCGAATATGTGCCGTATGTGCTGACCACTACACTACGAAGGCAAGATAAGATGGTGAGAGAACTACCTTATAATACAACCATGCAAGCATCATTAGATGGATCAATATGAAATTTTGCATTTAAGTAAGAAATGAATTGATTTACTTAGACTACACACATTATGCATTTCGAATCTCAGTTTTGTTCTAAAATTCTGTATAAACAATGCCACTGGAAGTGCCAATGATTTTTTAATAATGGCAACAAGTGTTGTACAGTCTTGCAATTCGTTACAGAATGAAGCTAATTTGATAGCAACAGAAATATGATATATAAGCAGTATTTAGGAAATAAAATATAAATTAAGTATATATAGTGTAATACATACAAAATTAAGAAACCAAGTTAGAGTAAGAGGACAGGAAAAGTATTTAAAAAGTTTAAGATACAAGTGATCAATGAATGGTAATCATAAAAATTACAAAGAACTATAAGCAGATTTTGACTTGAATTTTTAATCTTTGTTGATGCTATCAAAGTTCTAGAGCTAAGGCCAGGTAATAAAGCTAGTAACAAATAAATTAATACTAGACTCCTCAAAACATTTAAAATGCATTATACATATGAATGGTTCAACAGAAACTTTTAAGAGCCCTTATCTTTTTATATTTCTATACATGAAGAAACACATAATTTAAAATTCACAAGTATCAAATATTGTTACCTAACTTTTAATTAAAAATGTATAAAATGCATGTAAACACTGAATTAAACATGTTTTCTAAAAATTTAAAATGAAGAAAATAAAATAATATTTAGTAGTTCTGTCATCCTCTAGCTGGAAAAATTATGCAAAATGTTAAATTATTTTATCCTTACCCACTAGTCTATTACCTTTTTTTTAAAAGATCATTATTATTTCTATTATGTCATGAATTAAAATTTTCTGATTTCACTGCATGTGTCAGAATCTGAAATCTAAATCACCAATCAGAATCTGAAATCTAAATCCTTCTTTATTTGCTATTAGATGGTATATGCTATTAGGAACAGAAGAGCTTAAGAAACTCATTTCTTCATTGAAATAAACACCTTTTATTTTAAATATCACTTGCATAACTATAAAATATATTATGATAGAATTTTGAATATAATTAACGAGTACTAAATGAGCTTTCATTTATGCAAATTATTTCTTTACATTCCCTTCAACAACACAAATTTCAGAAAATCAGTACAAAAGAAATGAAAATAAGAGGGACAATTGCAGATAATATTCATGATATACAGAAACAGGAATAAGGAAGAGACATATACAAACTAAGAAATAGCAGCAGACTAAGAATTCCTTTAAAGACAAAATACGCATTGTAAAACAGTTACAAAAACTGCAATATGAAAACTTCAGAATACAGACTGATACCAGAAAGAAAAATTTACCATTTTTTTAAATATTAAAAAATTTAAATTATAAAAAATCATAAAAATTTTTTAAAACTGAGCTGTTTAAAACAGCAACACCAAAAGGAAAAATAATTTGCTATATTATTATTCCATCATATGTTAAAGCCATTTAGAGATGCTGCTTTTATTTAATAAAATGAAAAAGGTCTTAACTATTTAAGACCCAAATCTGCACTTTTTTTTAACAAAACACTTGTGCTTGCAAAAAATATTTCCCACAAGTAAAATGGCAACAATTTCTATTTTCCAGAATTTGAAATTTGCTGAATGACAACTTCTTAAAAATGCCAAAAAATAAAATTAAAAAGACTATTACACACTGAAATAAGGTTGTTTATGGATGCTAAAACAATAGCGAAGTGTCCATAAAATTAAATCCAACATGTAACAGCACTGTGTAATGCTAATTCTATTGCACTGGAATCTGACAGCCTCTCTAGAAAAACATCACTTAGAATTTTGCTACCAATAGAAAAAAATGTCTTGGCGAGCTAAATACTCTAAATGTAAAGGTACTTTTTATACTAAAGATCCATGTCATCAAATTTTAAAAGAAACTAGAAAGCAGACTGTTGTAGTATAAATAGTGGCTGAAGGAAAGTCATACAGAGAATGGACATTGTTCTTCTTTGTACCAGGATGAAAAGATGCCCAATTTTTCAATTTTCATCAAAATGTTGAAACACTTCTATTTCTGGAAGTTCTTTTTCTGGAAGTTTCTGCAGACTATAATTCAGAAGAAAGCTCTTCTTTGAGAATATATTAGTCAGTACCTCTTGAATACAAAATCTTCAGGAGTTGCTGTGCTTATACTATGTACCATCATTTCACTGATTTTATCATCATGAAGAAGAACATATGGCTTTGGTGATGATTTTGAAATGTTAAGTGGAACAATTTGGAATGCAAGTGCAAAGACTCTCAGGATGATCAATTCTAAAAGCTGTTTATTCCTATGCAGAAGTCCATTTTTTTAAACTGGGGATTCAATTGAAAATTATATAAATAAATTAAAAGTTTTTAAATCATACACTAAAAATGGAAGAACAAATAAATGACTAAATATGTTAATTAAACTCACCCTTTGGAAAAAAATTAACATTTTTTTGACAGAGATGACTCTTTTAAATTTTTAATTTGATTAATGTGCTCTCATTCTTCACATGAATGTTAGGGGTACTGATTAAAAGTAATTCTGCTATCAAATTTAACACATGCTAAAGATATAACTGCGATCAGTTAGCTTAGACAACAACTTCTGATACTTATTTTTATATAAAAACATATTAATATTATTTTTAGAATGACTTATAAATGACTCATGTTAAGAATATTGAAATAAAATGTTTTTAATTTGAAAGTTTTCAAATGCATATAGTTAAAAAAAGAGAGAGAGAGAGATAAAAGATGATTCCTCAGAAAATCTTACTTTTATCAAGCTCACTATCAACTCCAGGTTTCACAACAAAATGATTCTGCTTTGCATATTCCTGAAAATCAATCTAAACAAATAAAAAATAAAATAAAAAAAAAATAAATGAAGAAGGGGGTTAGTGAATGTTACAAGGTGTGAAAACAATTCATTTACATTTAACAGCTACATTCAACAAACACTACATAAACTGAATTCTGGTTGACAACTGACATCTTTTAACTGGGGTTGGCCCTTTGAGGCATATTACATCATTCAAATGAATAACAAAAGAAAAAATAAGAAAAGAAACGAATAAACAAAATTAAAATAAGATACAAATATATACCATCTTTTCCAGCGTATAATGCGCATCTATAATTTCGAGCTGCATTTTTTAATTTTTAGGTATATTTACCATGTAACATGCAATCAATTCTTCATGAAGAAACCTAAAAGATACATGTGCAATGCTCTTACCTTTGAGGACACTTATTCAAAGATTTGTTCTAGCCTTTTGAACAATGGTATACTGAATTCACAAGTGATGAGGGGAACAATTTGTATGTGGGTTAAATGCTTAAGGAAGTAAATATTCCTGCAAAGAGGGTGGATTGTATTCAATGCAAGTGTCTGAAAGAATGTTGTAGGGTTTTAAAAAAAGGGGGAAATAATTTGGAGTAAGAATTTATTTGCAAGCTGAATGAATTCGTGGAATTAGTAGTTAGATGTTTTCTCTTCTGTTTCTCATTTTAAATGGGCCAGGTATTGCTCTAAAGGTTTTAGCGCAGTATTTTGTCTAAGGAAGATATCTGAACTTGCAAGAAAAGCATCATGAGTGAACACGTTGCTTGAACAGTGAAACTACACTACACTACACCCGGGCGCAACCCTTCGACCTAAGAAGAACAAACGAAGTTAGTGGCTGCACTCGGTAGCCACAGCTGCATGGGCAGAGCTCTGCGACCCACCTCTGCCTGTTACCTCATGTAGAGCACTGTTTTCGAATTACAAGGTCGAAGTCAAAATGGAAGTACGAAGTCACCTTCCTCAGGGCGCCACTCCTTTGGAATAAAAACGATGTAACCTACTAGCGCTCCAAACTCATGCGGTTCGCAGACAAAGGCGCCAGTAGGAGGTATGACCACCCAGCTATGAGAAAACAATCCACTATTAGCTCCACCACAGCCGAGGGAGCGGACACGACAGTACCAGTATGGTCCCTGCCAAGCCCGAGCCCACCTGGGTACAATACCCGGGTTCTAGTCCTGTGAAGAATAAGGTACAATAGTACCTGATATTTTACCCCCATGGTTGAGACTGCCTAAGTACAGATCCTAGCCAGTACTTCCCAGGAATTCTCCTGAGTCAACCCCCAGGGGGACTTGAACAGTGACAAGAAGCTCGAGCTGGACAAAGACGTCATATCTGTTGACGACGATTGTCAGCAAAGTATTTTGCAAGAACCACATTTGAAGAATTGCAAAGAAATTCTCCTGGAAATTTCAAGCAAGTTCCATAGACCATTTTAACTGATATTGATTCAATATCGTCTTTAATGCATGATATTCCAAACAAAACAGATGGTAACATTTCATTCCATCAAACTGTTGCATGACGTTTAATGGCTGCTTTTAGTTGTCGATGCATGTTTTCTACCATGCCATTACAAACTCCATGGAAGGTGATAATTCTTGTTTTGTGAGTGATCTAAGCAATTCCCTTTCAACTGTCTCAGCTATTGTTTCAGCAATTTGGTTGGTCATTAGAAAAGCTTCTGGCCACCTAGTGAATCTATTTATGAAAGTTAAAACATATTGGTAATCATCTGATGGCAGAAGTGGGCCGACTGTATCTATATGACTGAACCTGGCATCAGGTGACATAAATGTACCAAGAGGGCTTTTAGTGTGCCGGTGGATTTCAGATTTTTGGCATATTAAACAACTTTTGCACCAATTCTTTACATCACTGAATGATTTCCATATAACTAAAATTTTTATTAAGTTTTGTTTTTACACCTGGATGAGATAGGTTATGTAACATTTCAAAAACCTGAAATCTGAACTTCTTAGCAAATCAATATATGGCAAATCTTTTTTGAAGATATATCACAATAAATTGAAAGCTTTGTTAAAGAGAAATTTAATTGCTTTAAGCAGTATCGGGTTTGCAACTTGCTATCATTTCCCTGAGCACGAGCCATTTCATCATAATCAATAGTTTGAGGTGACTGAATTTTGAAATTCTCGAAAAAGCATCTGATGCTGTATTACTATTTCCAGAAATATATCTCAGATCTGCAGTGAACTGCGATATAAATTCTAAATGATTTATTTGACAAGGTGTTGCTTTATTATGTTTTTGCTGCAGGGCATAAGTTAAAGGTTTGTGATTGGTGAATAACATGAAATCTTGACCTTGAACCATGTGCCCCCCCCAAAAAAAAGCTGAATGTATCGCCAAACGCTCTCTATCGTAAGTATTATACTTACATTCAGAAGGTGTTAATTCTCTAGAATAAAATCCTAGGGGTTCAACCTTCTCACCAACATGCTGTTGTAGTATGGCTCAAATAACTGTTTCTGAAGCATTGGAAATTAACGAAAGTTTCACATTTGAACCGGATGTGCCAAATAGTAGTATTAGGGAATAATTGCTTTCAGGTGTTGAAAGCATCTTTCATTTTATCATCCCATGTAATTTCTGACTTGTCTTTCATAACTTTTACGTTTACCAAATCATAGAGAAAAGCTAGCATCTTAGCTGCATTTCATAAAATAATGGTAGAAATTAAGTAGTGTGAAAAATCACCTTTGTGAAGAGGTGAGAAATCAACTGTTTCCTATTAAACATTGAGAAAAGTCATGTATTGTGGTAAAGGATAACAATCAAAGCAACAGAATTCAATTTCCAGAAATCACCACAAATTTTCCGGTCAACATTTTGTTTTTTAAAAAAAATGTAAAGGACCATCATGAGGAGTTTTTGAAGGCTGAATGATTCCTTTTTTCATTAAAGCCTTGCATTCTTTTTTTTTAAAGTTAATTTTTCATTTTACCTAACCTTTGAATAGACAGGAGGACCTTTACTTTCAATGGAGTGTTGTACTTTATGAGTAATTGAGCTAGCACTTAATGTAAGATTAAATAATTCATGAAATTTGTTTAAAATTTTCTTATAAAGAACATTTCAACAAGAGTTAGTCTCCAAAAAAGTCCTAAAGTGCTCTACTCTTTAGAATTAAAGTTTGTATGGCTATCGATCAAATGTTGATTTTAATGTCCACCAAAATTCCAAATTTATTTAAAAAATCTACATTAATGATAGGTTGTGATACATCAACAATAATGAAGTGTGAGAGAAATGGTCTTCTTAAACCAAGATCAAGTTCAAATCTTTTAGTGCCATAAGATGGATCGAATCTTGAAACTACCTTCTTGACTTTTCATCTCTTATCTCAATATATTTCCTCGTGAATAACAGCAAAATTTTTTGTCAGTGCCTCCAGTGGTCAAACTTCACCAGAATCACTTTATATAGATTCTAAATGATTGCAAAACTTTTTTATCCATTTCTTCACTATAGAATATGAAAGAGATGAATCATTATCTACATGATTCATACATTGTTTCATTTCTTTTGGATTAAGACCTTCATTAGTAAAAAATCTGAACATAAAACGATACAAAAATTTTAGAACAAATTACCATATTACTACATTCGCTAAACAGTCAAAAATGGAAAGCAGATGATTTCACCAACAAAACTTTGCAAATTATTAATTTACTATTGCCATACATGCTTACAAGAGAAATTTAACACCAAATGACTTTTTATCTGCAAAGCTGGAAACTTTTGGATTTACTTATATATTTTATATGATGAAATAGCCCCATTTCTCTGTTTATTTGGGGCATGTATCAGATAGCTTCAGACTATGCAGCTGAACTTTTTCAGTATATTCTGAAGATTAACCAGAGAATAATACACGGAATAGGATATCCCATCACTACAATTTCTCCCTAATGCAGATTCAGAATATAGAAAAACTCTGTAATGTTACAGATTTACGGTACGGTTTTATTGTAAAATTCCAAGGGCAGAGTTTCCTTATTACAAATTTAATTTAAACCTAAAGTATATTTAAAAAATTACAATAAAGAGAAATAAAAGAAAATCCAAGAAATTTAAGCACAAAAGATTTTGTATCAGATTACTGTTTATTAATTATAGTACTGCTTTCAATGTCCATAAAAATATTGCTTAGTTATATTATAAATTAAAGCCCTTGTTAATAAAATAAAATTAAGATCTGAACTATCTGTAAATTGCCGTAAACCACAGATGCATACGTGTACATTACATACTCGACTTCGAATATTTGCAGCAATATAATTAGTACCTTAATTCATCAGCAGTATAATTAGTACCTTTTGTTCAATATTTTTCATAAGAATAGACATAATTTGCCTCTTAATTTTGCTCACAAATGTAATTAATAATCTATCTGTACTGATCACAACATACAGCAGAGTTAAATGAGAAGAATGTGTTTAATTCCTTAAAATTTACAGGAGAAATTTTAAACGTTGTTAGAAAATGTATTGATCAATGAAGATTGCACTTTAATCTGGAAAGTAATGGAGGTAAGGCAGTGTATTCTGTATAAACACAATTATACTTAAAAAAAGAGGGATGTTAAGCACACATTTTTTCTGGTCTCTTTAATGACATTTTTTCTCAATACATAAATTAAACATTTAATCATGAAATCATTCATAGAAATGTAAATGTTTTTTAATTATGTAATCAATTTTAATAAATAATTTATAGCTGTACAAAGTCTTAGATCAAAAGCTTACTTTTTATAAATTCTAAAAGCAAATTCCAAATAATTGAAGCAAATACTTTTAAATAGGGTCAAAATGTTATCATTCAGTGCATTTCATTTGAATAATATATTGTATTAAATCACAGTAATTTAATTTAGGAAGCCAAAGTTGTTCTTCAACACTTACTATTTTGTCCAGCAAGCTTGCAATCCGAAACAAATCCATAGAGAATGTTTCACCTATCTAAAAATTTTGTTTCAACTCATAATTAAAATCAGAAATGATAAATTTAGAAATAGATTAATTTCAGAAATATGTGTAATATAAAATGTTTACCTCTTTAAATATCTTTAAATCAGAATTTCGAGAACGGCAAATATCTCCAATGAGTACTGCATGGTAAGATGTCTAGAATAAAGGAAATAGATGATATAAACAAATAAATCTTAAAAATTACATTATTGTTATTAAAAATCTTAATAGATACACAGATGTAATGGAACATCATTTATATATTCATAATGAGAACAAGAAAAAAAAGTATAAATGAAATTTAACTGAAACAAACAAAATTATCATGATAATAATTTTTGTATGTGTGTGTGTGGGGGGGGGGACTTAGAATGCATGAACGAAATTCCAAACTAATTCATTTTGAATGTTTCGACATTTTCTGGGCTATACTATACAAATTAATTTCTATAATAATAAAATATTCTATATTTAGTTTGCTTAAAATATGTCGTAAATACCGCGATTAAAATAATGTTTTTAAAATTGTAAAAGTTTTCATGCTCCCACACTTTTAAACTAGAAATTTATTATTTTGATTCATTGGAATTTTCTTGAGTGCACTGAAAGACTTTTTTTTCTCTTTTTAAGATTATTCTTAGTTGAAGAGTAATTTTATAATTTTAAAAGCAGATACCACATCTCTAAAACTGGTTACTGTAAAGCTACTAGAATATTTGATTTTGTCTTCAGTAGTCTTGTCTTTTTTATTACTAAAGATATAAATTGGAATGTACTACATGCATTTTGAATACACTGCATAAACTCACTCAGCATTGACAGAAAATAGTCAGAAATAGGAATATTAAGGGCTGCACATGAAAAAAAAAAAAAACTGAAAGGTTTCAGATTTTAATTATGTCCAAAGGGGCGTTTATTTAACATTTTGTGTGTTACCTTTATTTGTTAAATACTATGTTCTTCGCACTTAAACCATAAAATTCAGTAGT
>KK114637.1:284784-296712 GCA_000611955.2 Stegodyphus mimosarum
TACAAAACATAAAATCGATAATAAAGCAAATTTCAAATTCAAAATTAGGGCTTCCAGATGCCCATATTCGCAGTAGGATTACGTCATTCAAAATTCGATGGCTCTAGGTTTTATCACAATGCGAGAAACATGCATACATTTATGCAGATTTTTCATTTTTTAAAATTTAATGCAGAGCGATAACATTTAGTGGCAACAATTTGAAAAGTGATACGCCGTTTTTGTGTTTCCGACGCAAAATCGCAAAACGAAAGTAATAGTCCTTCGGAACTAAATCCCTTTGGACTAAAAAGAGAGAGAGAGAGAAGTTTATTTTATCTCTCCCCCCATGAAAATCTATGCCAATTTGCATTGCAACAAACTTCTAGTCTTTTGCACACATTATTTCCAGAAAAGATCAAGGCACTAATCTGATATCGGCTACATGATTAAATTAAAAGCTTGAGGTAATTTCCTTGACTAATCGTGATCATTTCAAAGAATACTGCAAACAACAGTGGGAGGGGCCTTTTTATGACATAATACATCCTTCTGAAGAAAGACAGAATAGATATATAACATATGTTTATAAATAATGGTTAGTCTGTGAAATAAAAAGAATCTTTCCAGCTAGGAAGCATGTAAATGAAAATTAAGCTTAGGTCAATAACATATAATTGCTGCTATTTATCATTATTTTTAACTGGAGCATTCACAAAATTTGCATATAACTTTGGGAATGAATGCATAACCAAGAAATGTAAAAATAATATTCCCCTGTAATTTTAAAATCAATGACATTCTACTGTATTTTAAAATCAATAAAAAAATCCTTACATTTTAGAAACAATTATTATTATTTAAAGATTACACAGCATTAAATTTTTATTTTCATTGTCTTCTTCCCAGCTGTAGCTTATTTTAATATATCTATTGAAAACACACACATTCTTTAAAAAGATAGAAAGAATAGCACTTAAAATGACTTAGCATATATAATTCTTTATAAACCCAATTCTGTTCACAGAAGCGATGCGAACTTTGTTCTAGAAGTTTCATAAACAAACCGACATAATTTATGTCTACTGACCTAGGGGCCATTTAAACCAGCTGGTGATCACAGGCAGTAACATTTTTAGGGCCCCTAAAAAGGATTTATATCCTATATTCTTGAAACTCAATTGTTTTTAAGTGTAATAAATAATTAAATACATATAATTCCTTAACATTGATTAATAAGCTTGGCTGTTGCCACTGCAGTTGCTTGCTTAGAGACAGAGAGCTACTGATCAGAACAGACATGGCAGTTAATTGTACTTTGATTGACCCAGCTAGAGTCATAGCTTCGTACGGATTTGCTGAAGTTGTAATCCAGTTAATATACACTAATTACAATAAGCCACTGAAGTACCAGAGATGATAAGTTGTTTTGCATTATTTTAAATCTCATTAGCTGTAAGGACTACATTTTTGCTACATGTACTTTTGCATACACAATAAAGGTTAAGAAAAGGAAAGTACTCATGTTAACATATAGAGATAACTTCTAAGGCTGAGCAGTTAGTTACAAATAATTAGATTATGTACTTAGATAATTTTAGTCATAATAGATTTACATGGTTACATCTACAGTTTTCTTCTATTTCTAAAAAATATCCATTAAAAAGCACTAAGAACATATAATTTATGATAATGATTCTAAAATAATATTAGTATAAATATAAATTTAAGAGCTACAAAAAATTAATGTTTTGCAGCAACAATAAACAAAATGTTATGTATTTTTTTAACTTGAAAACTTTCTAGATATTTTAGCTAATTTGCGTTGTTTTCCTTCTCTTTAGCCTCTTTTCTAAGTTTATTGGTTTCAATAAATTAATAAATGTTCCCACTAGTCTCCGTTTCACCTCCTAATTTGTTAATAAATCAACAATTTACCTTTAAAGAATAATTTTCTCTCTTTATAAAACCAATTTATTTCAATGAATTTTCTCTTCATTTTAAAATTTTATAAATAATATATTTTTATAATAATATATTTTTTATAAGTTTTAATTAAAGATTTTTGTTATTTTAAAGAACTGCATGTACTTAGAATGCAAAAAAAGAAACTGCTAATTTTATTTTTTTTTAATAATATGAGTATTGAAAATAAATATGATATGATATAAGACTGGTGTTGTAGAATTTTTAGAATTTAGTGATGCACCAACAAAATTTAGGGCAAAATGTTTAGAATTTTGGCAGGCACTCAGGTATGTATATTGCACTGAGACATATATGATGAATCTTTTAATTAACTGTAGGTTTTGAGTTCTTTTGCTTTCTTTGATTGCTTTGATGCTCGTGTCTAGTGGAAAGATAAAAAAATAAAAGGAAGATAAACATATTAAGAGTAAGATTTCCTTGCTCAAAAGGAGAGAATTCAAATAATTTTCTATTCACTGTTCTTTCAAAATTTCTCAAGATAAGTAATTCATCACAAATTTCCTATAAAACACATCCATTATGTGTTAATAACCATGAAGATACTTCATTTTGTCATCTGTTTCTGGAAATTGTATGTCGATAAATCATGTCTTCAAAATAATAATCTATAAATCTTGCTTTTAGACCTTCTGAGGTGCAAGGTCTGAAATCTGAAAAAAAAATTATCCCTACCAACTCTGTAAGAGCAAAAAGCCAGAAGAGTTTTGAAAAAAATTTAGAAAACAGAGGGGTAAATAAAAAAATAAAATAAAAATAAAATGAAATTAATTTGTAAATAAATACAATAACATTTTTATTTTTTCTAAGAAGTATTTTGAAAACTGTACTTTGTACCATTTATTATATTGCTTTTTTTTCAGAATCAAAACATTTTGAAGGCACCAAAATGGAAAGTAATGTCACTTTAAAATATGGGAGGGAAAAATGAAAATGTTTCATTTTAATGTTATTCCTTAAATATAATTTTTGAAATTGTCAAAATGTTGATAAGCCCTCAAATTTAGAGTTGAGTAATAAAAAAACTTATATCTCAAAAGGGGAAACACGCACGCACGTACGCACGTACACACACACACACACACACACACACACACACACAAAAAAAAAAAACCACCAATTATTTTGAAGTATTTATTTTTCAATCAAATAGGCCCTCATATCTAAAACTTGAGTATCCACCATTTATAATAAAAAGTAGGTAAGAATTCAAATGTTAAACCATCAAACACATATTTATTAATGCAATGTCAAAGTATTCTTCCGGAATGTTAAATCGGCAGTCACAAAAAAAAAAAAAAAAAAAAAAAAGAAATGTCAGATGAATAAAAATAAGGACCTTTTGCCCACTTAAGGACTTTTAGGACAAAAAACGTTTAAAAAAATTCTCCTTTAGAAAGTTTCCAGAATAACAGTTAAAAGAACAGAAGTCTATATTTTGTATACCACTTTAATGGTACAGCTACAAAGTTAACTGAAAGAAGTAGGAAGAATTTATTGCATTAAAAATTATTACCAAAATGCCATTTTCTTTTATTAGAAGCATTATCATTATGTGATGTATCATAAATAAAGCATCTCCAAGAACACTGGGAAAAATACAATGCAATGCAAGAAGATTACTTTTAATAATCACATGCTTTATTAAATGTAACTATTTCATTTGTTAAAGTCATATTTGAATAACCTTGCTTCGTGCTTTATTATTTTGAATTATTTAAATAGATTAAAGAATTTTAAAAGCATGTGATTACATGACAAGTAATCACACCTGCTGGAAAAGAAACCTGGAAAATTTAAATTCTATAAAATTTAATTCAATATTAGCCTCACAGAAAAGATAAAGAGGAACTAGTGTCATATTGCATCAAAATGCAGGCAGATTTCCTGTGAGATTAATATTAATTTAACTAAATGAATTATATTGACTGATTAATAAAGTTAAATTTTGCTTCATTAAATTAAAATAATAGCTGCATTTCAAAAACAGCCAAAAAAAAAACTCTTTTACATTTAATTAATACTATTTTAAGAATTAAAAAATTTCATTGGTCAAAGAAACTAAAATGCTTTCAAAATAAGAAACAAATCAAAAACTTACTCTATACAGTGCTTGCCAGTCACTTAGCGAAGCTTGCGCATTTTTCATATGAGATAACAATCTCTGAAAAGGAATATTTTATAGCTTATTAAAATATTTTCAAAAAGATAAAATAATAACCACTCATTTGATAGGAAGAACTTACAGGAAGAAACTTGATAAATTTTAAACTGTCCTGCAGAGCAGTCATCACCTCTTTATTCTTTGCTAAAATAAAATACTGAATAGATGTTTGACGCTCTTGAATTAAATTTATGTCATTCGTAGGAAGAAGAAACCAGCGTCTATACATTCAAACAGATATGGATAAAAATATTAAAAAAAATCTAGGATCTAGGATACAACATTTAAACTAAAATATCAAGCAAATGCAGAAAATTTGAAAAATATACAGTACTTCAACTCTTTTTTCCCAATGCCAGATTTACATTTGTTGCATATACCTGAAAGACAAAATTTTTAGAAGTGTATAAAATAAAATGGTACGTAGGGCAAAATTCCAGTTATGCAAATTACTTTTAGTTTTTGAAAGTACATAAAAATGCACCTGCAGCTGGTAATTTAATCACATGCTTTTAAAATTCTTTAATCTATTTAAATAATTCAAAATGATAAAGCACAAAGCAAAGGCATTCAAAAGCATGACTTTAACAAATGAAATAGTTACATAAAGCATGTGATGATTAAAAGTAATCTTTTTGCATTGCAATGTATCTTTCCCAGTGTTCTTGGAGATGCTTTATTTACTAGTGTATAATTTTTTTTTCTAATTATGAACTCTTGATAGAACTTCATTTGCAGGGGAAATATTTCTCATTCACACTAACATGTATATCTATTACTTCTGTAGGGGGGCAGAATTCTCTTTCCCATATTTACTCATGCACTTTTCTCCTTTTTTAAGATTAATTTTGTCTTGAAAATCAAGAATGCCATAGTATGCTGCATACATAAGACATTAAGATAAGTTAAGGATTTAAGGGTAAATTTAGAAGGTTAAAAAGCAGATGTGAGTACATATACAAATATTACTGTAAAATACAGTAGTTCAAAGAAATCAGTTACAATTATTATTGTCACTATATTTCCTTTTACTTCAACATTGTGCTTTTTTATCTATCCATACCTTTTATGTTGCCAATATAAATTAGAAGTTCCTAAATTATATCTAATTATATTATACAATAAAATTAATTTTATTATATTATATAATGCACAGTTTCTAATCATATCATACAATGAAAAATTAGGAAGGCAGAACATGTGAGCACACACAGCATCTCCAGTTTCCAAATGTTTGGATGAATTGTGGTCTCAGTTATTCCAAATAATTGTAGGTCTATCATGGGGGGGGGGGAATCCAGATTTTGTATTATTCACAATGGGGCATTTTTTTTTATTTACACACCCATACACATTTTGAGAACATTTGGGTTAAAAATATTTAAAAACAGCATCTATTTAGAATTTCTGATAAACAGTCTTGCACGGTGGAGATTAAAATATTTTATTCCATACAGTGCTGCCACTGCTCACTTTGGAATCATTGAGTTTTTAATAAAAAATTCATTAAAGTTTTACAAAATATGAAACAGATTCAAAATTCGGGCTTCCAGATGCCCATATTTGAGTGGAGGACTACATTATTCAAAATTTGATGGCTCTAGGTACTGTTGCTTTTTCGCAGTGCAAGAAACATACATGCACGCATGCAGATTCTTCATCATTTAATTTCTTTAAATATAATATAGGGTGATATTATTTGGCGGCATCTATTTGAAAAGTGATTCAACATTTTTAGTGATTTGACACAAAATACCATTTTGAGACTAATAGCCCTTCTGGGCTATAGCCAGTTTGGACTAAAAAAAAGCATGAAATCTAAATGAGAAATGAAGGAATATCATACAAACTTATTAATAGAGTATTAAGGTAAATAAAAATAGCATAAAAAGCGAACAAAATATTCGGCTTGTAAGATACACAAAATATAATATGCAAATGAAAATTTCTTTTTATAACAAATCAGGTTTATTTTATTACATTTAAAAATTTTTTTTTATTTAATTAAACAGAATTTTTTTTCTTATTCCCCCCCTCCTCTACAGTGATATTGTTCTCTTGTTTATTTGTTTTGTTAGTGCTAATTTACTTATGTAAGTCTCGTGGTATACTTTATGGAGCATGAGGAAATAGAATTAAAGTAAACAGAAAAAATAGAGCTTAAAAACTTGAGTAGCAAATTTGTATAATCATTTCAAAAAAAGAAAATACGAATGAAATATGCCTGAAAAATATCAGCGTTTTCTGATTAAGAAAAGGAAATTTTTCCATTATTAATTCAGTCTTCCAAAAAGTACATGAGAACCCACCACAGGCCAAGTGGATAAGATTGCTGAATACTGACAGTAAGTTTGAGTTTAATTCCAGCAGCTAAATGGACTACCTGTATATAGTTTTTTTCTTCCTATCAGTACGAGGGTCGGTTTCTCCCTTTTGGCATGTGTGATGTACTCTCTTTGTCCATACAAAGGCAATTTAATCTCAGAATCCTCAATGAAGACCCCTCAAGTATTTTGTCTGAGAAGAAAGTGATTTCATAAAATAGAACAAGTTCTCTGAGGCTCAGATACTTATGTTTTTACATAACCAAAAAGGTTGTGTTGGCAGAGGATATACCGCAGAAGCTCATTATAATACTGAAGAAGGACAAACTTAGTATTCCTTATAAATAAACATTTTATCAGGCATGATAATTTATATTTTTGTAATTGTTAAAAACTTTATATGCACTAAGTCTCTGGAAATTTACATTTTAGCCAAGGATTTCAAAGGGGTGGGAACTCACACCAAAATCAGTGGTTCATTTTATTAAAAGCAATCTTAAGAAGAACAGAAACTCACTATAGTATTTTAAACAAAAGTGTTTTAAAAGATATATACTATGCATATCAGTTCCATAGAGATAAATAATATACTTAATTTCTATTATGAAGAATCTGTATGTATGTTCCTTGCATTGTAAGAAAACAAGGACATTTAGAACCAGCAAATTTTGAATGCACATATTCCTCGACCTGAACTTGTGCACCTCAAAGATGAATTCTGAATTTTCTGTAAATTTAATGAATTTTTGATTAAAAAACTCAGCAGTTTCAAAGCAGTGTGTTGCCACTCAGACGTAATCCTCTTTTATTCCATAGGATATTTGTGCTTTAAATTTAATCAGAAAATTCAGAAATTGAAAAGTAATGTATTGTCACTCTGTAAAACATAAGGTACTTATGTGCTTTTTAATTTAAAATGTAGTTGTTTGTCTGTCTTATTATCAATTAATTGCTGGACTTGTAAAATTACTCTAGCTGGTCTCATTCAAATCATTATATACATTTTATTTTTTATAATAAATGTTAAGTTTTAGGTGGCTGACTGTGAAAATGCTAGTTTATTTGAAATAGTTGCAAAAGTGTAAGCTGAAACAATTTTCATTAAACTATGTCATATTAAACATCACACTGAAGATTACATTAAAGTTTATACTACTACTAAAGACTACACTAAAGATTATACTATTTTTGTTTTTTACATATATGCTCACTAATTTTACTTAATGACTAGCACATGACACATAATATTCATTACTTGTATTACACTTCAACAAATTTCAAATGAATAATAGTCTGAAACTCACTGCTTCTAAAATTCATAAACAAAATGTTAATAAAGAGTAATTTACCATACAGACTTAATCCCTCTTTAATTCCAAAAGTGTTTTTATACACAGAAGGATGTCTCTCTTCTTGAAAAATTTGCAGTGCTCTATTACATAAAAAGTAAAATCATAAAAAACTATACATTTCATTAGATAATAAATTACAACTATACAATGATATTAAATAATTATAATAATAATATTACCATAACTGATTCAAAAGCAAACAAATTTTTAAATGCACTGACAAACATCCTAAATATATTAACTTTCAATTATAACTTCAGAAAAATTCAAACACTTCCGCATGTTAATTCTTAACCCCTTGACCTCTGAATTAAGTTCTGACAACATGTCATAATTAAGAACATGTCAGTCAGAGTTTAGTCATTTAATGGTTTGGCCAAGTAATCAAAGTTGTGCCATTTGTACACATCTTATGTTAAATAAATACGTGTTCAAATAACAACTGTTTAACTTTGTAAGATATAGCAGGAATAATTATGAATGGTTCATCAGTGAAAAAAATGATTTATTACGTGAATTTCTACATAATTGCATATTTTGAAGCGATAACATTTAGGAAAACTTACAGAAAAGGAATAATTTTCAATTGTAAGATATCTTTTGAAGCATTTTGGTAAATGTAATACAACTAATATTTTTAGCACTCCCAAGTTATTTCAATGTTTCTTATGTTTTGTACAAATTTTACAAGCTCTTGGTGGCCTTTGCTTTGATGGTGTTCAGGCTATATGCTTGGGAAGATGATCCCAATGTTGTACACGAAGTCTCAGTGATAAATCTCCATTTGATAATTCCCCTTATGCTTTATAGTTTAGTAGCAGTACATTTTTAGCTCACTTCAGTTCTATATTCAGATTATTTCTGTTTTATTCCTGCATTTATTATTTTAACAAAATATATGAGTTAGAAAGGTGTCATGTAAAAGAAAATTTTTTGGTATCTGTTCATATATTTTCTCATAATAGTAAAGTATGCTGAGGTTTGATGTTGATGATCAATTCCAGTAATTCTTTTTGCTGTACTTAGTAACATATTTTAGTTTCAAAATAGGACTGAATGGGATTTCATTTTGTTCAGTCATTTCAATAGTTTCGTGCTTTGCAGAAATAATATTAATGTCTTATTTTTCTATTTTAATTCTAATATACCACTGCTGCTTCTATACATTCTTCCCTTTATAATTTTCTTTAACAAATTTCTGACAAATTCTTCTTATTAGTACACATTTCCTAGTAGCATTAGTTTCACTGTTAACTAAAGTTATAACTAGTTTTGGCAAAAAGTAGCAATTAACTAAGGACAAAGTATGTAGTTTACATAACTGCGACTGTAAGAGTTCATGGCAATTCTCTTAGATACATTCTTATTTCGATTTATTTCATTATCACTTACATATATATTTTGAAGTCAATAACTTGATTTTGATATATACAATGTATAAAATTTTATATTGAATCTCTTAATTTCAATGGATCAAACTGCTTCTAAGATATGTGCCCATTAAATTTCATTAGTAATTCAGTGATTGCAATATCCTATTCCACAGTATACTTTTCTCTAAATATTTGATAAATATTTTTCACAGGTATCATTTTATGTAACTTATCTCTATTAAGACTATTGTTATTTGCCAAAATACAAACAACTAGTCATTTGCAAAAATTTTTTCAATGACATCATTTTCCCAAATACTGCTGTTTCTATTATGGCTCTTGAAGACCAATTCAATGCAATTGTTGGTTTTAACCTGAATCCTTATTATATTAAATATATTTTTATTTTATAACAATCGACAGAAAGTCAGGTTTAAGCTTTTTTTTCTTTTATATTTCTTCTGCATAGCAATTCATTTCTGTTTTACAACTTTTTCCCAAAACAGATTGTCAAATATTGTAAAAATGCCAAACTTTCTTTTCTTTCTATCTAACTCACAAAAATTCATTAATTTTATGCCAAGAACCTCCCTATAACCCCAGATCTTTGGTTTATTATTATTATAATTTTTAAACACTTTGCTTTGATAATAGATGATTAATGTGTTCTTTATCATTAATATCATCTTCAATAACCAATTGCTTTGATTGCCTACATATAAGAAATAAAATAGCACTACTTTCATTATTAAAAATATCTATCACATCCTTACCTGCAGTGCTAGCACAATTTACATTGCCCTTATCAATACAAAATTTTTTAGATATTACATAACTTTAGACAGAGAGATTACATAAGGGTTTTTTTCTAACTTTTTGTTTTTAAGAAAATATGTTTGAATGTGAAAATGAGGCCAAGAATAACATGTTACAGTGACCACAAGCCAGACATGTTACTTACATTTGGGTTAATCTACAAATCACAAGCCAGACACTTTCATCCTAACATGCAACAGTAACCACAAGCCAGACATGTATTACATTTGGGCCAATCTACAAATCACAAACCACACACTAGATACACACCATGAACTTGACAGCAGAGTTCATATTTGGCTTGGTCAACATACCATGGTTCTCAAATGTGGTTATGTTTGGATTATGAGTTTAAGCAATATTGTTGGAAAAGACGTTAAATGTAAGGCTGCAATCTTTAAATTAATAACTTGATATCCCCCTCCTATGCCATATAGGTAACATATTTTGTACAGCATAATTTGCCTGCCTATGATACAGGGTCTTATTTTCAAATCTTGCATTTTTAATTATCATGATTCAGTTATCCTAGTTTGCTTTCTGATTCGTAGATGGCTTTAATCCCTTAACTTCAAAGGAAAACTCGTGAGATTCGCAGCCTAGTGCCACTGTTTTTCACAAAGGTCCATGTAGTTATATGGTGTTTTGGGGGAAAAGAAGAAGCATGCTTTGCAATCTAAAAACTATTTACATTCACCCTCCCCCCTTACACAATGCAAAATTTAAAGTATAGAGTAACAGTATAATAAAAAAGATATTAGGACTTGACTGTCATGCAATATATCCTGAAACATGGTTGCTGTATTTTCCGCAGTTGTACAAGGTGGTGACGGCGTATGTCAGGTCATGTCACTTGTGTCAATTAATTAACAATGTTAATTACAACCCAGCTGGGCACTTAAATAGCATAAAAACCACTTTCCCAAATGAATTGGTTGGCATTGATTTGCTTGGTCCCTATCCTAGAACAAAAAATAATAAAAACAGATACCTGTTAACTATTGTAGATCATTTCTGAAAATGGGTGTAAATAATTCCCCTTAAACGAGCTTCAGCAAGAATAGTAGCAGATTCATTTCTAAACAAATATATTTTAAAATACGGGGCCCCAGTAAAAGTAATATCAGATAATGGTAGGCAATTCACAAACAATTTATTTGAAAATCTTTGCACAGGCTTTGGCATACGCCATCTGAAGATGACACCTTATAGACCGCAACTGAATATTGCAGAACGTGTAAATAAGAATACAGTTAAAATTATTTGAGAATATGTTAAGAATTATCATGACCGTTGGGGCAGCTGTGTCAATGAGTTCGGCTTTGCCTTGAGAACAGCAAAACATAATACCACACAGAACAACCCCGCAGAATTATTTTTAGAAAGAAAACTTTTAACGCCACTGGATAAGCTATTTTTCGTTCAGCAAAGGCAAGAAGAATTTAAGTTGAAGGATATCCAGAAAATTATTAATGAGGCCATCAAAAATTCTGATGTAGTAAGGCAGAAACAAAAATTATATTATGATAGAAATAGACATGATGTAGAATATACCATTGGTCAAAAAGTATTAAAAATCAAACATGCATTATTGTCTGCACTCGAAAGCAGGGTTGCTAAATTTGAGCCTAGGTTTGATGGGCCATTTGTTATAGAAAGAATTAAACAGTCAACGCTTTATTTAAAGGCTGAAAATGGCCAGCAAATAATTGCTAATATTGACCAGCTCAAGCCATATTATAGGCTTACTGATTTCCAAGTTCTAAAAGATTTATTGCAGGATCCTGGGAGAGTGCCAAGAACCTTGATGTGTCCGTGGCCGAGCAAGAATCCCCTAGCAACCAAAATAAAACAAGCTGAGAGCACAGAAGAAATTCCCATGAAGCGAACACAGCAGCCGCCGCAAGGTTCAGGCTCGGAAAAAAAGAAGAAAA
>KK114637.1:296751-347339 GCA_000611955.2 Stegodyphus mimosarum
GTCCCTACAGCAGAAGCAAGTTCCGATGGGGAAGCGGAAAAAGCCCATGGATAGTATTGCAGGAAAACGACCAACTTTAGAACACAAGCCGACCACTTCAAAAGAGGCCACAGGAACTTTGGAGCGAAGAATCATGAAAGAAAAAAGGTCAGCTGACGTGGTAGCGGTACCGTTCCAGCATGCCAGGAATATCAAGAGGAGGTTTAAAGATCCCCAGCAACGAAGCTGGCCCCAGGGGCTAAAGAGAAGACTGAAGTTCAAGAATTTTCAACCGATAAGGAAGTCAGCGGGTTTCACCAACAAAGGGAAAATAATACAAGAGAATTCCAACAAAGAGACAAGACAAGCTGAAGGAGGAAACTGCAAGTACTGAAGTATCCTACCTTTGGAGAGTTCTGCTTGATTAGGATGGAAGAGTTTAGAAGAAAAAAAGATAAGAGAAAATTTTCCTTATTTCGATTTATGTCATGTTGTTTAAAGTTGCTAAAGGCTGTTTAAAGCAAAAAATTTTGAATTCGCAAGTTTGCGAGAATTTTGTTGTAATTATCTTTTAAACAGAAAAGATTTTTGAATTCGCAAGTTGGCAAGAATTTACTTTGTAAATACCTTTTTGAGAATTCTCAAGTTATGAGAAACTAATTTGTGAATATTTTTAGTCGAAAGACTTCAATTTAAAATAGGTTAACTTTAAGAAAGATTGTAGCAAAAGTTTGTAAATTTTGCATAGCAACTTATAACAAATGATGTAAAAGGAATTTGAAAATACTGGATGTTAAAATGTTGCATTGAAAGAAGAAATGCTAAAACTACTGTGAAATTAAACTAGTACAAATATAAGTTTTGGTCAAAGCATGACTGTAAAAGATTTTGTATAATAGATGAATAGAAAGAAAGTATAGATTAAATGTGTTTAAAGTTAGGTTCTCCAGGCTTTACTTAAGAATTTAAATTAAGTTCTATTTTAGCACACTAGAAGTAGTTTTGTGTTTAAGGAGTCTTCCGAGGTCTTGAATGTCTAGCTCTAACAAATAACATCTGTTGTGTAGATGGTAGAATAGTTTCACAGAAACAAAGTATTAATGCGTTCAATTCACTCAGAACAATTTCTGGAGAGCATGGAGGGAGAGATTTAAATTTTGTGTGAATGAAAGCTGTTTGAGGGCTAAAATAATTTTAATAAAGGTAGAGTGGTAAGGAAAATATAAATTGTATGTGACAACTAACATTGTTTCCTTCCAGATAAGTTAGGAGGATCAAGACTGAAATTCTTTTTCCAGAAAGAAAAAGATGTTTGTCCCCAGTCAAACTGTAAAAATTAGGAATGTATTTCCTTAGTCTAGTGTTAGAAATGTTTGTAAAGTTGGCCCTAGACAAGAAAAACTGAATGGTGAATTTCTTTCAAGAAAGCACAGTTGCTACAAGTTTAAACTTTGATACAGAAGAGCTTTGTAGAATTTACACTCTTAAACAAGGTCATTTTGAGACCTTATTCTTTGAGTAGTTAATTTCTGGTGGGAAAAGATGTAAGGTTCATCCTAATTTTAATAACAGTTATTTTAAGTTTATACATCTTTCCTATTCATTCTAGCTTCAGCTTACAATTTCCTACCAGAATGTATTTTCAGAAACGCGGTTAATGCAAATGAGTACGAGTAGTATTTAAGTCGACGTTTCACCGAAGCCTGAGTTCCTGACTAGCGCGTGTTTGCCTTTTGGCTATGTCTCTCTAAGCTATTGCTACGCTTGGCCATACTTTATGCCCTTGTTTGGCTTCGCCAACTTAATTAAGATTTAAGGGCCAACTACTTAGAATCTTGATAGCTTCGGCTATATCTTTCAGTTAGCTTTAGTTAAGCTTAGTTAAGTTTGATTTCATATTAATTTAAGTTCAAGCCCAAGTGGAGGCTTTGCTTGAACGCTTTGCTGTACACTCTGAGTAAGGAGTGATTGTGTCATATTTACTTTTGAAATAAAGGGTAGTTAACCCTTCTTGAGTCTTACATCTCTGTTCACACATTCAAGTGATTATTCGCTTATTAGTGTTTTGGGGTTAGATTACTGAACTGTGAATTAAATATATGAAACCCCATAGCTATTAGTAAAATCATATTACCTTTCAAACTACATAGTATTTATAAAGATGAAAATTAATTTTGTTTTTAGACTTAAGTTCAGTAAATATTTTTACCTGTAAGTATTTTCATCAATATTCACTAAATGTTTCCTGAAAATATAAACTTCTTTTAAAAGAGACCATAGTTTCATAGAGGTTTATTAAATATTGTAGCAATATGAGCTTAATAAATATTACAAGCATATGAGTAAAATAATTAATGAACACATATCTATAAAATACAAATACAGTGGTACCTCAATATATGTCCACTTTAAAATAAATCCAACTTGATATACATCTTGCTTGAGCACAAAATTTTTTGTTTGGAACACAATTCGATTTGATGAATCATGACTGCTCAAACTACTCATGTTTACTTCTTTTGGGATAATGCTATGATTGCCCATAAGCATCAGTATGCCTGTCACGATTATTCAATAAACAACCTGTACTATAACTCTGAATTTTGCCATGATTTTGTCTTTATTCATGTAATTTTTTTTTCTTTTAAATTCCTACAGGATCTATAGGAACTTGAGAAAGAGTGGCACCAGACTAAGATGGCTGCACTGTCTTTAGGATCTGAAGAGGAGTTTGATGAAGCCATATTCAATAATTAAGAAAACATTTGCCAAATGGATTGGATATTGAAAATTTTGCTGTGAAGTATCATTATAACACAGCCACAATGACCAAACAATGTAACATTTCTGAAACCTCCTGAGGAGAAGGGTGAAGGAATATTCTTTGGAGAGATTTTTAATAAAGGTCAGAATAGCGATCCTGAACCAGGTCCAAATGAAGACCTGAGACAAGAAAGATAGAAATAAACTTGCTAAATTTTCATTTATGCATAGTATTTATTTCACTTACTGCATTTGTATTTTAGCTGATTCTCAGATATTATGAACACTTGTATGAATAACAGGATTTTTGTGAGAACAAATTAATCATTTTTCCTTTATTTTTTACTGTTAAAATTTACTTAATATAAGTCCAAGAATCTGGAAGAGATTAATGACATATACCAAGATACCACAGTAACTCACAGTAATAATATTTAATGTCATAAGTAATTTATTATTTAATCTCACTATATTTTAAACACTAAAAAAATGGAAGTCAAACAAATAAGTCACGCAGAAACTATTTTATCACCACAGTGTAATCTGTCTTGTCTATTTTATATATTAGCCTGTTATTAAGTTTCATTTTTAATAAAATTGATTAGAATGGGTAAAAGCAAAACATTATGATATACATTAGCTATAAATTCTCATGTCATCAAATTTAAAAAGAAGCCACTGGAATCTAAATTATATTATAAACTATCAATATACATTTAAAAGTAATATATCTAAAAATAATGTACACAGATTATCAAAAATAAAATTAAAAAAAAAAAAAAATAAAAAACTTGCCATCTGAAAATTTTAGATGCAGAAAGTGACCTTAATGTTAAAAGTGTTGAAGAATATAAGCTGAAGAATGAAGTTTTCTGAAATAAGACTGTTCAAACATTAACAAAATAAAGAAATTATTTACAAGCAATACTGAAGCTTTTTTACGATAGTCGCTGGATAAATAAATACAAGGGGGCAAGGAATGTCAAGTTTCAGACATAATTGGTAGCTCATGAAAAGAATGAAGAAAATGAGAATCAAGTTAATATTGATATGTAAACAATAAAAACTAAATGTATCAAAATTCACTTCATGGAAACTTTTTGAATAGATAAAGACTATGCATCAGTATTACTAGGTTTACATGTGGTATAGAAAAGTTAAACCGAACATAAGAAAGATAAGTGTTTTTTCAAAAGAACAGGCTTCTGTAAACAAAGGGGGGAGCATGGGCAACAAGACCTTATGAATCAACTATCTGGCTAAATTGCAGGTATTAAGTAAATACTGATCTCAGTGATCTACAAGTTTGGCTTGGCAAGTTTTACGCAATTATGGCAAAGTTTTAAGGGCTATCTGAGGAAAGGGATGCCTTTGTGTAGGACCTTTTAAGGGAAACTAGCTCAGGTACATGATATACATGGGGAAGTCTAAGAAAACGCCCATGCAGCCAGTTCATTCGCTGGATTTGAATCTCGGAAAGAACTACCAGTGTTCAGCAACTTCACCGCTTGGCCGCTGGTGGCCCCAAGCAATATATAAACTGATACCAACAATATAGCTACAGAAAAACGTGAAATATTTTAGTTTCAAGATTCTGCCAGGACAGGATTTTCTAACCTGAATGAAATACTAACTTTTGAAGTGCTAATAATTTAGTACAAATTAAAGTCATTAATTATTAAACAATAAATGTTTTTGTACTCTGCAAAATAAAATAAAATTATCCACATCAAAACATTATTTGATAGAGTAAATGAACTCACATTTTCTTACTTTCTTTCATTGTTTTTTAATCACCTGTTACAGAAAGCTCTGCATTTGAAAGCTGAATTAGGTCACTGTATGATAGGCTGGTTCACTGTCATAAAAATTTGTACACCAAGAGGTACTTGTGGGATCATAAAAAAAAATGTAAAATGAAGGTATATATGATGCAGATGTATAAATAAATTGTGATTGTGCATTGCATGATGTCACCATTGTTCTCTCTAGAACATAAAAAAGATACACAGAGGCATTTGCTGTAATCAGCCCATTGCAGAGGGATGACTTTTTATTAGCGATGTTATTATATTGACATCGAAGATAAAATGATCAGCTGTCAGAGTTTGAGAGATACAGAATAATTGGGATGATGGAAACCAGGTGGTCAGCTCAGAGAGTATTCTGTCACTCAGACTGTTTGTACTTTACTAATAACAGAAGTTGGAACAATGGATGACACGGATTATATACATGACAGCCAGACTTGGGATATCTTCGGAAACCAACAACGGAATCTTTGAAATCCTTGCATTTATTTATTGCATCACCTGACATGTACACACAACACCAACTGCATTATGGTCCACCATCCAGACATAAGAGGCACTTTCACTATGAGCCTCTGTGCCTGTACATACATACTATTGCAAAGCCACCAGGATAAAGTGCATTTGGGATTACAGCACCCATTATTTGGGCTGTCAATGACAGCCACCCATTGTTGGCTCTATATGGAGTGGTGTTGTGCTCAATGTGATTGGACTGCAACTGAATGGCAGTAAACAGTCTTCAGCAATAAACTGAAATTCATTTTTTTAGTGATTAAAACTATATGTATGTGTGGCAACTGCATACACACACAGTAAATGCCTTAATCCTGTTCTTGCTCTACTATGGCACACTACTGTCATAATTCATTTCATGTTATGGGATGCCACTGCAAATAACAGGTCACCTTGAACCATGGCACCATAACAGCCAGATGGTACATCTGTGACACCCTTCAGCCATATGTTGTCCCACGTGGCAGAGCTCCTAGGAGGTATTTTAACAATATAATTCTGAGACATACTTCAAGGGTATCCCTGAAGTACCTCTGCCACATTTCCTGGCTTGCTCGATCCCCAGATTTTTACCAATTGACCATGTCAGAGATCATGTACGATAGCAGACAGCCTAAGAGTCTGGTGAAATTACAGGCACACTTACAGCAACTGTGAGTCCACCTATATTATATCATGTATTCAGAATAGAGGTGGCCAAACAGGGTACTAGAACGTCCACTCACTTGTAGCTTTTCCTGTAATAAATGAGCCTTCTGCTTTGATTTTGTATTACTTATATCAACACTGCATTTACATGTATAAAGTTTTATTTGATTCTGACAACTCTTTGCTTATGTGTAGACTTTTTGATAGTGGGCAGTCAAAATAAAGTTCTTTCAATTGAATGGGACTGCATTATATTTCTCAACAAAATTTTGATAAATAACATGCCAAAATTTTCAAAATCAGAGGCCAAGAATTTCCCTAGAGCTTACATGGTTACAATATTTCCTGCACTGATCCAACAACTGGTTGCATTTAATGCTGATTGTTTCCTGCATATTCTTGTACTTAATTTTCAGTTTTTAATGATTAGATGATAAGTTGTTTTATATAATTAATTTTTGGCAATAGCCACCAGAAATTTCTTCTAACAATATTAGTTTTATCAATGCTTCATAGAAAAATTGTTAGAAGGAATATATTGGTGGTTTTTTTAATATTTTTTAAATAATAAAATTAATGTTAAACTCTTCTTGAGAAGTCAAATTACACTCTGAAGTTTTTAGGATGCATTTGCTAACATATTAAAGTTATATGTAAACCACAGGTTGTGAAATACAACTTTGCAAACAACTATCTTATTATAATAAGGCACTTACAGTGATAAGGTTGAGACTGATACAATTTTTAATGTATCTAAAGACAAACCAAGAGGACTTCTTTCTATAGTCTTTAACAGACCTCCAGCTGCTTTTACCTAAAAGGTCACCATTTATTATAAAAATGTATATAAAGTTGAATATAAAACAAACAGCTTATACTTATTTTTAAAAACTGAGTATCTATACAAATCAAAATGGCTATTTATTTTAGACTTTATTCTCATATTGCAGAAGTTCTGACATAATTGCAGACTTGCTGACCAAACCTGTGTTCGTGAAACTTCGAAAATTGCTGTAGATAGTGATCCTGTCCATCAAGACTGTCATGGTATATAGTGATGGATATCATCAACCTCCAACAGAGTAATAAACACTTTATTCTAGATTTGCTCTAATAAAGGAAATGTGTGACTCGAACTTCACTTCTTTCCACTGATGTGCAGTGTGACAGTGTAAAATTAATTTTCTCATAACAACTTTCTATTGAACAACACATATACAATATGAAATATTTAATTACTCTTATTCTACATTAAATATGTATTATTTTATTGCATAATTTTATTTTCCATTTCATGTATAATCTCTTCTGGATTTCTCAAAGAACTATGATGCCGAGAAGCCAAGATAAGAAAAATTGCTTCTTTTCCTTACTTTATTCTTTTGCTGATTGTAATTTCAAAATGCAGTTTAATTTTGCTTTCCTAAAGTATAAAATCCATGTTATGCATTTTAATTTTAAATAATGTGTATGATTTTCAATTTATTTATCTGATTTTGGATCACAGATAAAAAAGATTGCAGACACTTTGAATGCTGCAATTTCTACAGATGCCATTGCAAAACATGAGCACGTAGATTCTAGCAATACATATTCAATTACCCGCAAAAGTTGTTATCTGGAATAGATCCCTTTGCTGCCAGTTAAAAGGGATTTTACTATATATGTTAAAAACTAAAGCAATTAAATTATTGTACAGGAATCAAAAGTGGGTAGAGGTACTGTGGTAAAAATTTTTATCTACAGCGCAGGAGACTGTTTATTGGAAATTCTAAAGATATGCCCATTTTAAATTATTTTATGATATTGATGTTGCATTGAATTTTATGGTGGAATTTAAGCGTGGAGAACATGATATTTAATAAATAAAAGTAACACACAAAACGTTAAGAAAACGCCTGTTTGGCATAATGTAAAATCTGAAAACTTTCAGATTTCTTAATTATTTTGCTTTCGTTAAATTTATTCTTTGCCTTTTTTTTTTGCAATAGAATTTGAATTTATTTTTAGCAATCGTTCAATTATGCAAAAACAAACACTAACTTTATGAGTGATTTGAATTCCATACTGAACATTGTACTCATCCAAATACATGTTACTGAATGATATGAATTAAGAATATAGTAACATATTTCTCTTAGTGGATAACTATTTAAAATTACTGTATTTATTGGTATATAAAACACATCTTTTTGTTAAAAATTTCATATCTAAACCTGGGTGTGTCTTGAACAGTGGTGGTGCAAATGGAAATCCAATAAAACAGGGATGAAAGATTGTCTATGACACATATGCATTGTGCATTTTAACACTCAGAATGCAAAGCCCTTTACTCGTTTTTTTTTTTTTTTTAAATTGAAAGGTTTGAAATTCCCTTCGAGAATCACAACAGTTTCTTTCTCCTCCATTCATTAATAAACAAAGAGGTTTAAAGTTTTCAAATGATAATGAATCTAGTTCTTATCAAAAGAGCTTCCAACCTGAGTATATACAATCACTTTTAGCCTAAAGACAAGGAACACAAAAGACTCTTTTTAGGACAAGACTGTCTACAATAAAGAGGAACTGATACAATGCATTTGGAAAAAAATGCACCTTAGGGTATTTTCCAATTTTCAGGTCCCAAAATCAAAGTTCTTATACAAGAGGGAATATGGTAAATTTCTATCATATATAGAATTTAACCCTTTCAAGGGTGGTACATGAAAGAATTTCAGTTGTGATAAAATTTTGCATGAATTGTAACTTAAGGACCTAAGAACACAAAATTGAGATTTAGAAAAAATCTAGAGTGAAATCTTGAATTTTGAGGGCCGATATATATTTTATATCGCTGCCCCTGTAAGACATTTTTTTCCCATGTAGCTGCCAATTGTTAATTTTTGTTTTTTAACCTACTTTTGTACACTTTTGATGTGTGTCTATAGAAATGGATGCTTGAATATAGCTATGTAAGTCTGAAGTCAAAAAGCCACAAAATTTCTCTACAAATTTAAAATTTTAGAAATAAATTTGATGTTTTTAGGCACTTTGATTATGCCACACAGTTGAACATAATTATACACTCATTGCCATAAAAATTTGCGCACCAAGAAAAAGTTGTCAGAATGAAACAAATTTTACATATGTAAGTACTACTTTGATATAAATAAGTGATTAGAAAAATTAAATGAAAAAGGATCATTTATTGCAGAAAAAAGTACTACATGAAAGGAAGTTTTAGTACTCTGTTGGAACACCTCTAGCGTGAATGCACGATGCGATACGAGCGGCCATTTAGGCATACAAGTTCCGTATGTCGTCCTGAGACATCTCGTTCCACAATTGCTATAAACGTGCTTTTAGTTCGGCTGCAGGCCGTCCAACTTGCCCTCCCAAATGATACCAGATAGGGTCGATTGGTGACAAATCTGGGAATCGAACAGGCCAGGTAAGGGTGTTAATGTGGCGGAGGCAGTCTTGTGAGATCCATGCTGTGTGTGGCCGAGCATTGTCTTGTTGAAAACAGGCTTCTGGGAACCCCGCCATGAGTAGCAACACATGTGGCTGAAGGATGTCATGGACATATCGCTGGCCTGTCATTGTGCCATGGATCAATATTAGGGGTGACTGTGTAAGCAATTGCACCCCATACCAACACACCAACTGTGGGAATGGTGTGCCGCTATAAAGCAAAGGCAGGATTGAGGCGTTGATTATGGAGCCTTCACACATAAACACGATTGTCATCACTGGTCAAATTGAATCTAGATTTGTTGCTGAACATGACCTGGTTCCATTCCATTAAAGTCCAATCCTGTCGTGCGCGACACCACTTCAAACGGGGGGCATCAGTGGGTGGGTGCCATTGGCAGCACATGTAATGGGCACCGCAATACCAGATGCCCTTCAAACAGGAGCCTTGCAATAATTCGGGAAGACACAAGGGCCCGTAATGAAGCTGCTGCCTGTGTCTGGAAAGCTTCCAATGAGGCAATTGGCTCTAAGCGTGCATGCCGTATGATGTGATGGTTTTCTCGATGACTGGTCTATCAAAGACATCCTGAACCTGGTTGCCATATAGATGATGTCCCTTCTGTTCATTGGTTCCAACACCTCCTCACAGTAAAATCAGAATGGCCTGCCTGACGAGCTAATCGTCGAGCTGACCACCCAGCTTCCATCATCCCGATGATTTTTCCCCTCTTGAACTCTGACAGCTGCTGATATTGGCTTCAATGGCGGCATGTCTACCTCAGCGTTTCCTTAGCAAAAGATTAAGTACACTCAAACAAGTTCTGCTTACCTGTTTTGTACTTCAAGAAGAACGAAGTTCAAAGCCTTCTAGTGGCATTACGCAATGCAAAATCATGCTGAATTTCTAATCATTTGCATATCTACCAAACATGCTAAGTTTTGTTACAATCCCACAATTATTTCTCGGTGTGCAAATTTTTATGGCAATGAGTTTATAAAAAATATGTAGAAAGCTTTTGAAAATGAATTAAATTCAATATCATTATTTTATTAAAAAGTTTAACAAATATAACACTGCATGCGTACACTGGATCATGCTGTAACTGAACTAGCATAATGTTACAATGAAATGTAACTCAAGCTGAAAGATAAAATGAAACACTACAACTCATATGAATCAGATGAAAAATTAAAGTTACATCTTTGAAGTTATTTTATTTTATGCTTTAGATAATATATAAAAAGAATGTGCTTCCTGTTACGATGCCAAGAACTCCTGCCCACCGCACACTTTTGATTATTGGGCCCCGTAAGGGTCCCTTTTATATTTTTTGTAAATATAGGTTGTAATATATCATTTTATTCAGGAGGAAAAGCCATTACATGATTTTATTATTTGATATACCTCAAAGCCCCTATTTTGATTTTCAACCTCTTTTTGACTTAAATACCACCTACTTGTATCCTTTCCCAGGAGAAAATTTCTCTTGTGTTTCTTAGTCTCTCATCTGAAATTAATACAGACAGTCCCTTAAAGCATAAAAGCATGCTTTCAAATCAGCAGATTTTCCATTCCACTACCCAGTCAAAAGAGATACACCTAAGTGCATTCATGTTACCATGTTTGTATGTGAGCTTCCTTTTTGAGTGATGTTATTACCACACCACATGATTATTTAGTCATCAATCATCTCTTTTCATTCTATGGGTTTTGTAAATAAGGCAATGTGTGTCTTTCGGAGTTAACATATCACATTTAACCCCTACAATTGTGTAACACTTTGATGCCAGATGATAACTTTGAAATGAGTTTTTTTCAAGGGAAAGGGTGAATGGTGAAATTGAAATTAGTTAAACAGAGACGAATGAAAACTTGACTGGTATAAGCAAAGTATAAAAAGAAGCTAAAATACTTTTATTCATTCCTAGCACAGGGTCATTCAACATCCCCATCCCCTCTTGAATATAACATGTAATCCTAAACAACTTGTAAATCAATCATAAACAATTGTATCATATTACATCATAAACAATTATCAATAAATTCTGTCACCCGACAGAGACTAGAAAGAGAACCCTGGTGCTGCCATCTATTGACAAAGAAATCTCAGCATAAAAGCTGCTATATTTCATATACCGGTACTGAAACCACATAAATAATCTTATTTTAATTATCAGTTTTCACTGAAATGCAGTAAATATATAAGGTTCAGCATGTGTAAATAAGAGGAAAAACTTATAAAGGAAGAACTAAGAAAAATTATGATAAGAAGAAAAATTAGCATTTTTAAAGAGGTTAAAAAATTCACAAACTTCCAGTATATATTACATAGTGATGCTCTTGAAAGGTTCAAAGCAAAAAGTTAAATCTGATGTATTTTGTATTCATCAAAATTAAAGCTGTTCGGTTCAAACTTTGCATGGTTAATATGTTGTTACATATGGCTTTATTGGAAAGATCAATCCAAACATATAAAAACAGCTCAAGTATCACACAAGAACTCAAGAATAATAAATATATTCAAAAGTATCTTTTTTTTTTTTTTTTTTTGTGATAACATAAATTAGCTGGCTGTACATACAAAAATTATTCATGAGATGTAAAATCATTTTATTATAAAATATGTGAAACTGCTAGTATTTAATTACTGCAAAGCAAAAGCTATTTTTAAAAAATAGAACTCAGTATAATTCAGGTCTCAGGATCACATTAGACTCGGTGATCAGATCATTCCCAGTTTGGTTTTATAGTTATAAATTGGCTCAAACATTCTATCATCTTTACAGTAATTTATTTCTTAATTTATTCTGAATGACATTTTTTAAATCCAAAATGAATTTATTTAGTTTTAATTCAAATTACCAATCAAATCAGAATTTACAGCATGAAACCAAGTGAATATTATAAATTTCAATAAAAATTTTAAGATTTTGCTTATAAATTTACTTTTGATTTAAGAATTATTTCAAACAAATCAATAAAATAGTATTATGTAATTACACATCTTTAATACAGGTAAAAAAATTAGCTAGTGTAAATGTTCATACCATGCACGTATTTGTAAAATCAATCAATGATGAAAAATAAATTGTCTTTTCAACATCATTCATATTTGAAGGAACATTAGGAAAATTCAAGTTTTTCAGCCGATGCTTGCTGACTTCAAAAGCTTTAATGAAAAAGAGTTGTGAAAAGATTTTCTTCAAAATTTAAATTAGTAAAATAGATAAATTATTAATAGATACTTGATAAATAAATAACTATGCATATTCATTTATAAGAAAAGACAGCTCAGACTTTGAAAATAAGCTTCATATAAAAAGCTATAATCAAAATAATCAAAACATATTACAAATATTTCATAATTATTATTAATTTTGTTAGAACATGAATAATTTAGATAAAGTGTTATATAACTAAATTAGAACTTCATTTTAAATTGGGACTTATTTTAATGACTGAAATACATTTATATGCTCACACTATGAAAACAAAATACCCAAATTACTACTCAGTAACCAAAAAAAGACTGTTAGATGATTTTTTTCCCTTGTTTGACTTCTTCGCTAGAATTATCGCAAACAAAGTGAGAATCAAAATATTTATTAACTTGTTAACTTGGTGATCAGACAAATTGAACTTCTGCTATCTGCAGGTAGAATAACAAGCTTTTCAATCCAATTTAAAATAAAGTGAACTCAAGATACTGAATATAAATTACATTAAATCCTCCTCTGCCATCATATATTTTCCATACAATTTAGTCTCCAACTCAGCTCTATTGCTTACTGTGAGTAAAGCTTTTATCAGCACCACATGCAACAATGAATCTGCAGACATCAATGCAAACTTCATCTAATAAATTCTTTACAATGCATTTGTATACTGCCTACCTTTTCAACGTGGATACTACTACACGGACTTGCTACATTTTGAAAAATGAGTTCAAATGAAATGATTCTCTATACTTTTCAAGGAAAATTAGTTTTGCTAGTTCTGATAAGATTATAATTCTTCGGCTTTGCATTATAGCTGTCAACATTTAAATTGCTATGTCAGTGACAAGTTTGACCCAACTTTGCATTAAATAAATTGTGTAGTCTTATTTTAATTTTATTTTCCCTATTAATATAAGTGATATCACCTCAGGTTGTGATTGCTTATGTGAGCCTGTTTGCGCCTTATGTAAATTTTGAATTTCTTCTCTGCAAGAGGGCGCCTGTGAGTGCCGAACTATATCTATTGTACCAACTTGTTCTTCTCTCGGCCAATAAATTCAGTAACGAACGTCTGAGTCTAGTTTCCATCCACCTTAAATGGTCCATCGATCCAACAGCAAACTTTGGACAATGTGTCAAGACATTTGGACGTTCTGAAATAATAAGATATTTCGTGCAGAGGGAACGGATTATATTTTGTGTCTGGTTGTGAGAACAGCAGCCGAAATATGGAGTGTCTTCTAAAGCAAAAACAAATCATCAAGGGTAAGCTAACTCATTTAATCTCACAAGTAAATATTTTGCAAAATCAAGAAAATTCTGTTTCTGTTATTGAAGTGTATGAAAGTGATGTTAGAGCTTTAGATACTGAAGTGAACAGTTTAAACTATAACATTCTTGGTACTTGTTCCAACATGGAGTTTAATAAGTATGAAATAGAAGTGCATGAACTATTTTCTAAATTTTAAAAATTACTTTAAAGGAAGAATCTAGAAAGCTTACTAATGCATGTCAAGATATAAAGAATGTTAATGCAAATGGTTTAAAACTTCCTCGCGTGGAACTGCCAGTGTTTACTTCTAATTATGTAGATTGGATATCATTTCAGGATTTATTTCTTGCCAGCTTTGGAAATAACACATTAAGTGACAGTCAAAAATTGCAATATCTTAAGCTTTCTGTGAAAGGTGAAGCTGCTGCTTTACTACAACCAATTGAAATTTCAAATGCGAATTACGCAAAGGCATGGAAAGGACTTACTGAACATTATGAAAACGAAATAGAAATAAAAAATGCAGTGTTAAATAGATTAATTTCACAACCTGTTCTAAAACATGAATCAGCTTCAGGTTCGCTGAGATTAATTGGTACGACACAACAGTGTATTGATACACTAAAGATCCTTAAACAGCCAGTAGAGCATTTTATGATTATTTTTCTGTTAAAAGGAAAACTTGATCATGAAACACTGAGAGAATGGACTATGCAGCAGGCAAACAAAAAAATTTCAGCTTTCGCTGAATTCAAACTCTTTATTTTAAACAGAGCGAATGCTATTGCTTCGTTGGCAAAATGCCAGAGGGAGAAGGCGGGTTTGCTTTCTGAAACCAAAACTCACGGTTCGGGTGGTAGATGCGCTTTTTCGTCACAACTTGAGGCTAATTTTTGCATTCATTGTAAGAGTAATTCTCATTCTCAATTATTTAAATGTGATAGCTTTTTAGAACTCTGTATCAAAGAAAAATGGGATATTATTAAAAGGAATAAATTATGTGCTAACTGTTTGAAAGATAGTAAAACACATCCCATTTTCAAATGTCGTGCAGGCATGTGTAAATCTTGTTCAAAGGCACATAATACAGTGTTATATTCAAAAAATTCAAATGATGAAAAATGTCATACACCCACGGAACACGGAGCTTCTACTATTAGTAGCAATAACGCCACGGTGCCTGTCGCGCAGGCAGTTCTGTTACCTACTGCAATTGTTTATGTTAAAGATATTAATGGAGAATTACAAAAATGCAGGATGCTAATTGATTCAGGCAGCCAGGGCTCATTTATTTGGGAGCACTGTGTAAATTTATTGCAGCTAAAGTGCACTAGTGCAAAGATAAGTGTAAATGGCTTGAACTTGCAAAAGACTAGGTAAAGTTTCATGTTCAGTTCAATTACAAGTAACATCTCCATTTTATAAAAACGCAAGTATTTCAATTAATGCATTAAATATACCCAAGATCACATGCAACCTTCCTCAATATCAAGTTTATAGGTCTGTTTTGATAGCTTTTAGACACTTGCGGTTGGCAGATACAAATTGCTTCCAGCCTGGCCCAATAGATATTCTTTTGGGCGCAGATGTATTTGGCGAGATAATGCTTCATGGACGTTTAACTGTTCCGAGACATTTGTTAACAGCCTTAGAACCAATATTCGGTTGGGTCATTATCGGCAAGATGAAATGTGTACCACAAACAATTATATCTGATTATGCTAGTTGTACCAATGTTCAATTTCAACTTGAAAATGTTTGGAAATTAGAAGAAATTTCAGAAACAAAGTCTTACACAGAGGAAGAAATTGAATGTGAAAGTCATTTCAAGCAGAGTTTTTCTCGTGACTCAACAGGTAGATTTGTTGTTATGTTTGCATTTGGTAAGTCTAGCAGTGAACTTGGTTAATCTGGGGATGTTGCTGTACATCGTTTACAACATGCTGAATGTCAATTTATTAGGAATTAATCTCTTTCCAGCAGATACCACAAATTTATGAAGGACTATCAACAACTTGGTCATATGGAATTGATTCTAGAAAATGAAATTGATGTTACAGCTAATTCTAGTTTACCTTCCATTCAGTTCTGGATAAAAATGGTGATAAATTTCGAGTAGTATTTGACGGTTCTGCTAAATCTTCTAGCGGTATTTCTCTCAATGAGCAATTGATGGTTAGTCCGCAGTTACAGACTGATCTGATAACATTAATTATTCATTTCAGAATTCACAGAATAGCTGTAACTGCGGACATAGAGAAAATGTACAGATAAATCATACTACAAGATGCAGACTTTCAAAGAATAGTCTGGCATGATTCACCTTTTAAACCAATTCAGGATTTTCGACTAACTAGGATTGCTTACGGTACTGCATCAGCACCGTACCTTGCAGTGAAATGTTTACAGCAGTTAGCTATAGAAGAAGCAAATAATTTTCATTTGGCTTCTAAGACATGCCTTAGGGACTTCTATGTTGATGATTTGATGTCCGGAGCCAGTTCAATTACTGAAGCTATAGAATTACAAAGGCAATTGAATCAGATGTTCTGATGTGCAGGATTTGTTCTAAGAAAATGGGCTTCTAACAGCAAGGAAGTCTTGAATTCAATTAAACCAGATTTGTGCTTATCAAATGCTTCTTTGAACATGGACAATGATGATACTGTGAAAACATTACGTATCCTGTGGCATTCAGCTTCAGATATGTTTTTCTACAAAGTCAATCAAGTTCATCATATTCTGAAGTCTTAACCAAACGAACACTACTTTCAATAATCGCGAAGACCTTTGACCCTCTTGGATGGTTGGCATCGATCACAGTTCGGTATAAATTGATCATGCAAAAACTGTGGAAACATCAACTGCAGTGGGATGAAAGGTTCCTCCAGATATCGCATGTGAATGGAAACAACTTACAGAGGATATGCTACTTATTCAAAGTATCAACATTTCATGATTCTTATTGGTTGAATCAGATAACCAGTTTGAATTGCACGGGTTTTGTGACGCCTCGAAGAAAGCGTATGCCGCTGCAATTTATTATCGTTCTGTGTTAGATACTGGACAAATCAATGTTCAGTTGTTGATAGCCAAGACAAGAGTTGCACCATTAAAAACCATACCACTTCCTCAATTGGAACTTTGTGGAGCATTCCTGTTGACTAAATTGATGGACTTCACCTGTAAAGCTTTGGATACATCTATATCATAAGCTTATTTTCATACCGATTCCATTATTGTACTGGCCTGGATAGGATCTCACCCAAGCTAATAGAAAACCTTTGTCGCCAACAGAGTAGCAAAAATCCAGACATTGTCTTCTCCTGTCCAATGGCATCATGTGAGTGGAAATGCTAACCCCGCTGCTCTTGCAACTCGTGATGTGTCATCATCAGCACTGGTTACTTCATTGTGGCTATGTGGTCCAGATTTGTTGTATGATTTATTTCCTTTTCAGCCAGCATCATCTGCACCATCACTGAATGATTCTGTGCCTGAGCAAAGACTTTACAATCAACAACCGCTGTCAGTCACTTGATAGACTCTTATGATTTATTTTATAAATATTCTTCTCTCACTAAACTTAAACGTGTTATAGCATTATGCTTGAGGTTTGTAAATAACTGTAGAAATTCAGAAAATAAGGTAAGTGGATTTTTAAAAACTAGTGAATTAACTAAAGCTTTGCACGTGTTAATTAAATTAATGCAATATGTTGAATTTAAGAATGAAATTAACATTTTGAGCAGAAAACAATCATTATCTTGTGCAAGCAAAATTTTATCTTTAAATCCATTTTTAGACAGTTCAGGTATTCTCAGGATGGGCGGTCGCTTGCGACATGCAAACCATGCATATGGCATTAGGCATCCTATTTTGCTGCCAAACAAGCATATTTTAACTCATCTCATTATCAGACATTACCATGAAATACTTTTGCATGCAAGTCCACAACTCATGCAATCTTGCTATAACATAACACTGTATTATGTGGCTTTGAACAAGATTTACACAACATTTGAAAATGGGATGCTTTTTACTATCTTTCAAACAATTAGCACATAATTTATTCCTTTTAATAATATCCCATTTTTCTTTGATAGGGAGTTCTAAAAAGCTATCACATTTAAATAACTGCGAATGAGAATTACAATGAATGCACAAATTAGCCACAAGTTGGGACGAAAAATTGTATCTACCACCCGAACTGCGAGTTTTAGTTTCAGAAAGCAAACCCGCCTTCTCCCTCTGGCACTTTTCCAATGAAGCAATAGCATTCACTCTGTTTAAAATAAAGAGTTTAAATCCAGCAAAAGCAGAAATTTTTTTTTGTGTGTGCTCCATCATCCATTGTCTCAGTGTTTCATGATCAAGTTTTCCTTTTAACAGAAAAATAATCATAGTATCCCAATGCTCTACTGGCTGTTTAAGGATTTTTTAATGTATCAATACACTTTGTGTTGTACGAATTAATCTCTGCAAACCTGAAGCTGATTCATGTCTTAGAACAGGCCGTGACATTAATTTATTTAATGCTGCGTTTGTTATTTCCATTTCATTTTCATAACGTTCAGTAAGCGCTTTCCATAATTTGCATTTCAAATTTGAATTGATTGTAGTAAAGCAGCAGAAGACCTTTCACAGAAATCTTTAGATATTGCAATTTTTCACTGTCACTTAACGTGCTATTATTTCCAACACTGGCAAGAAATAAATCCCGAAATGATATCCAATCGACATAATTAGAAGTAAACACTGTCAGTTTTATTCAAGAAAGTTTTAAACCATTTGCATTAATATTCTTTATATCTTGACATGCATTAGTAAGTTTTCTAGATTCTTCTTTTAAAGTAATTTTTAATACATCCAATTTAGAAAATAGTTCATGCATTCCTATTTCATACTTATAAAACTCCACATTGGAACAAGTACTAAGAATGTTATCGTTTAAACTGTTCACTTCAGCATCTAAAGCCCTAACATCATTTTCATATACTTCAATAACAGAAACAGAATTTTCTTTATTTTGTAAACTATTTAGTTGAAATATTAAACGAGTTAACTTATCCTTGGTGATTCGTTTTTGCTTTAGAAGAGACTCCATATTTCAGCTGCCGTTCTCACCCCCAGACGCACACACACACACACAGAAAAAAAAAAAAAAAAACCGTTTCCCTTGCACGAAATATCCTGTTATTTTAGAATGTTCAAAATGTCTTAACACATCATCCATCATCCAAAATATTGCTGTTGGGTTCTCGACGGACCATGTAAAGGTGGATGGAAAGTAGACACAGACGTTCATTACTGCGTTTATTGGCTCTGAGAAGAACAAGTTGGTACAATAAATATAGTTCAGCACTCGCAGGCGCCCTCTTGCAGAGAACAAATTCAAAATTTACATAATGCATGGACAGATATGCTAAATTTTATGTTCCTTGGCTAATTTAATTTTTCAGTGATCTTAATACTCTTATGCTGAAAATGTCCTGAGTAGAGAAGAAAAACTTTTATCAAAGGATTTACAAATACAATAAAAGGAAAATTTATAATTAATGTTCATACTATGTATGGATAAATATAGTACTGTACCATTCATTCGTGTAAAACAAAATACAAATATAACTGATTAACATTGGTTGAATCTTTATAAAAGGTTCCACAACTGCCCACAGTAGATTAAAAAAAAATAATGAGAAAAAATATGCTGAAAATTAGTAGGGATGGGAGAGAGAATTGCATAATTTAAGTTTAAAAAAACTCAATAAATTTAATTTATTGCTGTGAAATATATTTTTTAAGAACAATTAGCAAATTTTTAGCTAAAAATTGCTGCCCTTTGCTGAATTTTGAAGCTTGATATTTATTAATACTCTAAAACTAATTCTGATTCTGGTAGAAGTTTATGAAAAGCAGAAGTATAGAACATCCAAAAGAATGAAATAATAGGTTAATTAAAATAAAGCTTATGCATTGAGTTATGATATATTCATTTTTTAATTGTACTTTAAATAAAACACAAAATCAGTCTATGGTCTGCAGACACTTAGTAGTCCTCGAAGATTTAAGAAAAAGACAAAAAATAAAATTCAAACTTGCTGCATATATACATTCCTTGACACTATAACTGAAAATTCCAAGGTTTAGATATTTCACATGACCATTCTCCATTACGTTTTCTTCTAAGACTGATATTTTAGGAAATTTGTTACCAGTTATTCTATGTTTGGATTTCCCTCTCTAATCTCAGCAATAAAAGAGGGATTTAAAGCATTATGACTATTGTGCTTCTCATCATACCTTCACTACACATCTGGCTCTGCACCTGTAAACCAGATGGAGTCCATCACAATGTACTGAAGTATGAAATCTTGTTTAAATGTGTTTATGATTTTTTTAATAGTTCTGAGGACACAATGAACTGTTACATATGCCAATAAACTGCACTTTTGTTTATTAGAAATTTGGCATGCTTTTTCATTTGTGTTTTCTCAGATGGAGATGGATGAAATTTTAGAGTTTGCCTGTTATAAAATCTGGGTGAATCAAATTCAGAAACTCAAATTAAGGTGCTTTCCCATTTCTATTTTTTGTAGCCAATCATGACTTATAAGAAATTACATGCATTGTTGAATTGTTTCTTGTCTGTTAATCCAATTGTTGTGTAGTTATTTAAAATTTTTATTATGTAAGAGATATAAGTAGTTGTCTCAGCTACATAGTGCTGATCATACATAATGGAAAACAAGGAAGGCAACGATAATCCTCATTTAGGCAGTGCTAATAGTGTAGACTCTGTGATTATGATATTAATATCAGTAATACTAAGTACATTAAAGAAACATTTAAAAGTACTCACAGCTATTTAAAAAATAATTTCATAAATATGATGAGTCATTTGAAACTTGGATTTAGTTGGTTCAGGAATGAGAATGAACCAAAATCTCAATATGCAGTATATTACGAAGTGTGTGAAAATGAGTATGAAATTTCTGAAATTGCGATGAAACACACAAGTATAAAAAGTAAACTTGTAGATTTTTTTCAAAGATGTGTGGAAGAACTGAATAAAGAAATCAGATATGGATTCTACAGCTAAAATAGCTTTAAAAGTTTCCAATATTGCAAATCTTCACATCATGAACAGTGGAACACCCCACTGTACATATGAGACCTTAGTACTTCCAGTTACAAATGTTGTAGTTTAAATAATGTTTATTGAAAATTTATCTAAGGATATTGATTTACTACCATTCTCAAATGATATAATTAGACATTGAATTGTGTAGAATTTGGACTTAAGAGTAGAATAAAAGAAAATCTGTTTTGTTCACTTCAGATAGACAAGGCAACAAACATTTAAAATGATGCACAGGTGATCTGTTATGTCAGGCATAAGTTTAACAATAACATTCATAAATGTGTATGTATATTACATAGTCTTTAAATCACTTTAAAGACTTCACCAATTCACACAATTGTAGGAGGAGTACTAAATAAATACACGAAGAAGTATGAAACAAGTTGTAAAATATATGTAGGCTTTTGTTTGGACAGAGTTTGTGCCCTCATCAATAGACATAGTGGTAGTGCAACTAATGCTAGAGCTGTGGCACCTACTGTTACCTGGACCCACTGTTTAATTTACAGGAAAACTTTGGTAGCATAAACCATGCTATCTAAATTCAAAACTGTGTTAGAAGGCAACATTAAAATAATCAACTTTATTAAGGCAAAGCCTCTGAAGAGTAGAATATTTTCATCACTTTATGATGTCATGGGTAGCAAGCACAAACAGCTTATTCTTCATTCTGATGTTTGGTGGGGGGCAAGTTACTCATACAGTTCTAAATTAAGACAGGAACTTTCCCAAGTTATAATGACAATTTGACATCCTTTTTTTCTGATGATATATGGCTAAATATACTGGCATATGTTTCAGATATATTCTTAAATTTAAATTAACTGAATCTCTGTCTACAAGGTAATTGTTTGACAGTTTTCAGTGTCTATAAGAAAATAAAGAGGTTTGAGATAAAACTTGGTATGTGGGTTAGTTATGTAAACCAGAGAAATATTTCACCATTCTAACTTTAGCAGAATATATTGTTACTGAAACAAATTGTGCAAAGATGTATGTTTGCATCTCAAAACTCTGAGGTCATAATTTGAAACGTATTTTCCAAGTGGTAAACATAATGAATTATCATGGGTTCCTGATTGTTTCTATTGCAGGACTGAAAATAACAAACTGACATTTAATGCAAGAGAACAATTAATTGAACTCTTAAGTGACAATGAACTTGAAATGAAATTCCAAGGAGCCATGGATAATTTCTGGGCCTCTGCTTTTAAAATAATAATTTGGTTTGCCTCTACATACCTGTGTGAGAGAGAAATTTCATAACTATCTCAAATATAAACAAAGTTCTGGAATTTGACTTACTGTATGTGTCATTATCAAGCTTACCAGCATACATCGAAAAAAAGGACAGCTGTGCAAAAATCAGCAGGCTCATCCATCTCATTGATGTGAGTACCAACATTTATTGAACTTTTAGTAATAAGATAAAGACTTTCTAAACTCAAAATAGTCTTGAATTATTAAAAATGAATATAGATTTTCTTCTGTTAACTTTATTATTTAATACCAAAATAAAATTGAATGAATATTTATTAAACATATTTTTAAAATATAAATATACTGGTAGTAACAGATGCTAAAAAAAATATTTTCATAGGGGAAATAAGTAAGGTGATCCACAGAATATTTTAATTTATAAAGGCGGTCCATACTTGAAAAAGTCAAAAATGCTGCTTTAAATAATCCAAATATTTAAGAGACAGTAGCAGATAAATGGAAAGGGGGGAAGAGAGCCATTTGATATGCTGTGATAACAAAGGACTTAAAATTAACCACATTCATATTCAAATACTAACTTTAAATGAATGTGAAAATCTAAATAAAAAATATATTAATATTTATTTTGAGTTTTCATAAATCTACAGTTATTTTGTTAGATTCTATGTTAATTAATCCCGTTATCTTATTATTTTGGCTTTATCTTCATCAACTTCCACTAGAATTAGTTAAAGCATAAATAAGTACAGAGTTGCTGAGTTTAGTGACAGTTCATTTGGCAGCACAGGCTTTCTGTGATTCTTCTTAACTATACTGCTGATTGAATTTAATTGTCTTGCTCAGGATTTGGCTAGATGCTTTTACTTCTCAAACATTTAAGTACAAGACAAGATTCAGAAGTGCATACTACTTTTGCATTTAGTTTTCAAATGAATTTGAATGTGTGCTCTGATTACCCACAAGTACTAAAATAATGACGTACCTTTTTTTGAGCTTGTATAACCATCAACTGATATGTTAATAAATAGCTTTTATTTTAAACCTTTGACTTGCAATATCTTTAGTTAAAAGGTAGATGGAATGATAATCCATCTTTTGTGTGATAACTTTTGCTGCATGTTTTTTACCTTAGTTTGGTTGTGATATACAGTCTATGGAGGTAGATGAGAAGATAAGTCTTTATGGTTACTGAGGTAGTTCTGGTAATTTATGGTAGCAGAAAGTCTGTAACTTATTCAGTATGACAAGTCTACCTATATCAGCAATAATTCCTAAACACAAATTGCCCTTGCAAGAAGAAATTGAAAGATATGAAGATGGATCTATGCTCATTTGCTGAGCAACGCAATTAATTCATGAGCATTGAAAAGAACTTTGAGCAGATTTCACTTGGTGCACACAACATTAAAAAAAACCATAAATACTTGATTATATTAACATTAGAAAGGTCTGAAGCCTATTCAATTTGTCTCATGCTGTCAGATGTTCTTACATCCAGTCTATCCATAGTGGCATTTTCCATTGTTAATGTTACTCCATTGTCAGCCTTCCAATGTATCATTATAATCACTGCAGCCAAATACCAATTTACCTTGAAATCTGTGCCAGAAAAATATTTTCCAGATTACAGAAAATTACTACTGGTTTGGACAGAATTCAGCATGCACTCAAGATACAGGACAGAATTCAGCATGCACTCAAGATTGTTTTGTTTACTGTTATTTTTGGAGATAATAATCAGATGAACATAAAGAAATTTTGTGATGCATCAAACTAATACATCTTTTTAAAAATTTTTTTCAATGATTATGCATTGATATACTCTCATGCTTAAATTATTTTTCATCCAACGAAATTCGATAGATATTGCTTTCTGTAGTGAATATCTATCTGATACAATATCAGTATAAGGAAGTGTCTATCGTACTGATATGTAGGAAATCGGTGTAGCACTCTTGTACCATGATCTAATTCTCATGCACTGGAATACGTGTAGAGACATTAGGTTATTTTGAAGCAGGAGACATGGAAAACGAGCAACGTCTTTGCCGGCACTTGAACCATAGACCTCTGGAATACGCGCCCAGCGTGCTGACCACTACACCACAAAGGCATGAAAAGAAGGTGTGAGAAATACCTTATATACTCCCCCTTTGAAAGGGTGACTGGGGATTAGGGGATCCAATAACCAAATCCTGGTGGTGGAGAATCATCATCCACCACCTTTTTTTTTTGTTCGGGCATCACTGTAGAGATACTAGGTTATTTCGAAGCAGGAGACATGAAAAATGAGCAATGCCTTCACCAGAATTCGAACCACGGACCTCTGAAATACGTGCCCAGTGTGCTGACCACTACACCACGAAGGCATGCGAAGAAGGTGGGAGAAATACCTTATATACTTACCAAGATCAACCAGTGATGAGTCACTTTAAGAATCACTCATACATTCCACAACACTGAAATTGTTCACAGCATGGTACATTATTTGATGTCAAAATGGATATTGTAGATAGCATAAACCAGAAAATCGTTCTAACATTTTATTGCTCTAGGACCACATAAATGTAATCGACTCTTACAGAGCAAAACATCCTATGCATGTGCATTTATAATAATTTGAACTTAGGTTTTAATAATAATATTTCAATGCAGAGTAAAATAGAAAATATTAAAATTTATATTTATCAACAGGTACGTATTTCTCATATAATAGTCCATTAAGGATACTAGTCCTCTGCCAAAAATGAAATTTCATTAATTTGATATAAAATTTTAGTGGATAGGAAAATACGTAAGTACTAGTTTCATTGTAATTTTCATTAAAATGTGCAGAAACATCAGGAGTTTTGGCGTAGAACTCAATGAAAATTTCTCCTTTTCAAGATTTAAACCTTAGTTTTTCAGATTACTGGAATGATCTGTTGATTTCTACAAAAGAGCATAAGAATGCCCTAAATTGCTTGTTCTTCCTAAAAGATAACTGGATAAAAGAGATGACTTTCTATTGGCCAGTCCAAGTTACAGATGAATTATCATTCATTATTTTCATTCAGATACCATCAAAGAAGTAATCAAAATTTTTGAAGCATAAATTCTTGAAAAAAATGACCGTGCCCTTGCCAGGAATCAAATCTTCAGATTATCAGATTAATATGCTCATGATGACATCATAAAACCACACAGGAGAAATACATTTCATTCGTAACATTCTTCCCCTGAATTTCACTGTGTTCTTACCAGGAACTGAATTTATGCCTTCAGATTACTAAACTGATATGAGCATCATTACATCAGAAAATAACACAGGACAAATATCTTTAATTAATACACTCATCCCACTTAAGAGGTAAGTGGAAGGAAAAGCTACACATATCTGACTAGTCCAAGTGACATATCTTATCAATACAAGTAGGTGATGAATTTCTTGGTTGGTTATTTTAAATTTGATTGCCATTGTAGAGACATTATGATGCATTTAAGAGTGAAGAACCTTGCGAAACTGATTGTGTTCTTATGAGGTGGAATGAATGTCTTTAATTTCTAACAATGTAATAAAAATACTTCTTTGTGAAACACATTTCCATGCTCTTAGATAAAGTACTGAAAAGCCTATATTGGTCAAAGACAGTACCCTCTTGACAAAATAAATGTAATAGTTTTGGAAACTAAGAGGTTAGAGATTATTTGATAAAAAAAAAGATGATAATAATTAACAAGTGAATACTGAATAATTTACGAACCAAATTCAATGCTTGGTAATAAATGAAGCTTCTCATTCTCGTCTGAAAGAATATTTGAAAAAATGCTGGATTCACTCCTCCTCTGTGCACTATTCTGCTGTAGAACTAAAACACATTGCTTTAATAAATAGGATCACAAACATAAACAAACAAAACAAAGCGAAAATACACATTATTTAAAAGAATATGCTATTATTCTTAGAAAAGAATTGAATTGCTTTATTGCCAAGTCACTTTCAAATGCATACAGGCAATTAATTAAAAAATATTTCCCTTGTCCAGTTTTACAGAACTTTATACAGTTACCAATACATCTTTCCTAAAAAGTAAATTAATCATATTGATCATTTCAAACTGCATCCTTTACATATCTCAACTTCTTATAGCTTCCTCAAATTTAATCAATTTATTATTAATGTTGTGAAATGTGCATTCCTCTTATATCTGCACACTGGTGAAAAGGAAGAAGTAACTGTATTTAATCTCCAGTGGAAGACAGACTATGTGCTGTAGTTGTTATAATAGTACTTGAGGTTTTCATTACTTTGGTGTGGTGTTTTGAAGACCGGAATGCTGACATGGTTACAGTAGTCAAAGGCATAAATGGCAGCATGTAGGATTCCAGTACCAACCACTATCCATTACAGCATTAAATCATAGTCAAGTGTCTGTTGATGGACATAGTGCCAAGTGGACCTAACAGACATAATGCTGAAGAGTCATTATGGTCAAGTTACAACCTATCTCACCTGTTTTTATGTGTCATAGGTTGACACACATGTTCATTCATCTCGTATCATCTTAAGGAAAGACTCATTAAAACTATGTCCTTCATTTATATCCAGTGTGCTCCATGTGTAAAATTCTGCTATATATCTATCCCTCTGAACAACAGTTAATTAACAAACTGACCGATTTAAAAGCTGTAAACATGCTTTTTAAAGACTTAACTCCTTGCTTTACTTTTAATATTCATAATTAATATCAATGAAAATGCATTTAATTTATAATGTATGTAAATGATAATTTTTATGAACATAAACAGCATTAGAACAATTAGTAAAACATTTCTAACACCATATATTTATACACACTGGTGCGCAAAAGTTAAGGACCAGACAGTTTTTTCAATAGAATGTTGTGCAAAAGCTTACCAAATCAGCAAAAATAATACCATAAGATTCCCAAGATGTAAGAGCATGGGTAATGTAAGCCAAACTTCCCAAAAAAGAAATCAAAATGATAGAAAGAACTTTATTGAAAAAGCAGCATGGAGCACAAAGCAACAGAAGGCCAAAACATCCATGTGACAGGTGTCCAGCAAGAAACATCCAGACTTTAGTAGGGGATGTGACCTTTCCATACTGCTGTACAGGTTTCACATCATTTGTCAGTGCTGAATATGAGGTTGTCAATGAGTTCTTGAGGTACTGCTACCCATTCCTCTTGCAGAACCAATCGCAGCACCTGAATCGTTACTGGTGATAAGTTACGTGCTGCCACATGTCTCCCTAGAAAGTTCCATTTATGTTTGATGGGATTTAGAGACCTTGTCGGTCAATCCACATGTTCAATATTCTCACTCTGCAACAGCTCTTTGACAGCAATTGTGTGACGAGATGGAGTGCTATCGTCCATGAAGAGGAACTGAGGACCCATAACACATCTGAAAAGATGCATGTTAGGAAGGAGAACTTTGTTACAATAGCAGCCCCTGGTGACTGAAATTCCTTGGAAGACGTGAAGGTCAGTATGACTACCAAACATTATGTCTTCTCAAATGAGAATTCTGTGACCTCCAAACCAGTCCCATTCGATGATGTGAAAGTGGATATTGCGTATTCCCCGCTCTTTCCAGATGTGTATGCATCTAGAATTGCAATTCAGATTAAACCTGCTCTCATTCGTAAAGAGCACTCGACCCCATTAATTATCTCTTCAATTCTGGTGATCCCTGCACAACAAATAACACCTTCTCTGATGAGTAGGCGTTTAATGGTATACATCGTACAGATCGTCGTGCAAACAAACTACCATTGTGCATGCAATATCGGTCATCCAGGTGCCTGTTCCATATGTCTTGAGATTTATTCTGCTGTTTGCTGACTGTTTATTCTTGCCTATAGGGCAATACATCAGTTGTTTACTGTTATGATTGCTTGTGGACAACCAATGCTGAATCGTCAGACAGCTTTTCCTGTAGTTTGAAATGCTCTCCAAAGTTGTGAAACAATGCTGTGAGTAGACCCAAACTCCATAGTCACACTTGTCCCATTTTGACTTTATTCACACTGATGCAGCAACTCAATGTCATTTAAACTGATCTATACAGTGCAATAGCTTCCCCAAAATGCTGAGCTCACACCTCCAGTGATCTTTACACCCTCTGACACTTCCCCATATGTCTAGCTATGTATATGCACATGTGCTAATGCATCTGATCCTTGTCGATCTCCTGATTAGTCTTTCAATCCACTCTGCCTCTTCATTCCACTGATAAGCTAATTTTTCAACTTCGTCCTTAATTTTTCCACACCAGTGTACATGATACAAAATCATTTGGTTTTTACATACATTTTTTGCAAAAAAATAGATGCTGAGTTTTAAGCCATATGAAATTTTAAATATAAAACATGCAATAACAAAAACACTTAAAAAGGAAAATAGGGAGAATCTTTTTAGTTTTAAAATAAATATAAAAACATTACATTTGAAAAAATTTCCAGCTCCAGCAAAACTTCAATTCATAGAACTTAAAATCTTTAGATACTTTATTTCATTTAAAAATATTCATTTTATTTTGGTAGAGGGGGTCGGTCAGTACTTACGCAGTTCTTTTAAGGCAGAAATAAATTTTTCATCTGTTCTGGCACTTGTCACAACGTAAGCTGGCTCAGTTTGTTTAAGCACTGAATGATGTTTTCAAAATGAAAGAAAATATTTTACAGTATACAGAGCATATAAACTAAAAACCATTATTTTAAAATTTTATAAATTTCAGTGGTTAAACAGAACAAATATTATTATTAAAGGCAGATTCAAATGAACAAAAAATAACAAATATACATTAATTCAATAAGAATTTCAGATTATATCTCCTTCAGAATTTTCTGTATAACTATCATTTTTGCTCCGATCCGCAGAATAATTTAGTTTTTTTCCTAAATGTATTTTACTATACATAACTAATCTAGAAAGTGATTGACTAGCAACTGAAGAAAGTACATCCTTCATAATAAAGTCTCATGGTGATGGTAATAGATTTTATGGTGTACAATCTAGAGAGGTTATTAGTGTCAGATCCATGTTGACTATACACAATCACAATGAAATACACACAAAAATTAAATACAATCACAAATTTAAAACAAAAGCAGATATATAAAATCAAAAGAAGTAATGAAATGATGAATATTGAAAAGAAGTTACTTATAGTTCAGATAACGATATGAAATGTGAAGCAGGTAAAAAATCATAAAACATGAGACACTAAAATATGTAGCATTAAAATATAATGATAAAACATCAAATTAGATGATAAAAACCAGTTTTTTTCATCTAATTTGATGTTTTATGACATACAATAGTATTGACCACTTTCCCAATTATTTGGTCAAGAGGTAAATCAGAGTCATTAAAATACTTTAAACAAGTGCATTACAATACGAGTATTTAATGAAAAAATGATGCACTGTCAGAACACTATCAGAATGAGAACACTCTCGAACACAGTGAGAACTAGGTTCACTCTTGGCCTTCAGAAGGTAACTGTGTGTGATGTGAGAGTGATCAATATGAAGATGGATTACCATTACTACCTCTCTATGGTTACTACCAGGTTCCCAGTATTCCACTATAGGTTTCATGCTTTTTAAGCTTATTATTGACTTGAACATTCCATGGTAGCTGGCCCTAATGTAAAACTTTTTCATTAGTGACTCTGTGAAAATCTGTAAGTGGAACATGCTGGCTGCACAGATCAACAGAGATTTAGCTGTGATATCTGTGAGCTCATTTCCCCCTGATCCCAACATTTCCAGGAACTCAGCAATATAGAATTTGATAGCCATGCATCTGCACATTTAACTTTAGAACATTTAACAACCATTGGATTCTGAGAGTCAGAAAAGTTTTCTAATGCTTTCAATGCACTGTCTGTATAAAAGACGAACTTTCTCTGGAATAGCTTTGATATGAACAAAAGTGCTTAATATACAGGGTGAATCTAAACAACTGGGCAAAACTTTAATGGGTGATAGAAGGCAGCTATATGAACAATATTCATCATAGAATGTATGGTCAGAATGCAAGCAGTGAGAAGTTCAAGGGTTGTTCTTTACTATCACACTTAAAGAATTAACACAAGAATGAGAGGAGAAAACATTTTATTAACAGAATATGGTCATAGAAATTACTCAAAAGACCTTCTGCCAGCTATAATGCAAGTTTCACACCTTCGGGATAAGGATTGATGTGCATTTGTGAAGCATGCATTTTCCAAATATCACTGGCAACAACGGCAATCCTCGCAACTAGAGCCATATTGGTTTCAATAGGTACAGGTAAAAGTGTTGGAAGCACCAGAAACTTCATTAAAGATCAAACAGGTATAGCTCCCAGTCACTAACCGACTTAAAGAATAAGAATAAAGGTGATGATAGTTCTTTAGAGGGAGGCTTAGAATTTTATTATTAAGAGAGGAGAACTAAAAAGGGAGAAAGGTTATTCGAAGAAAAAGAAGAAAACTAGAAGAAGGGTCATTAGAAGAAGGCCAGCAGATGAGACCAGATCTCGAACAGTTTGTACCTTTGGGATAGGAGGGAAATCGAATAAAACAAGTTTTACATTAAGCTAGCACAGAATATATCATATGACAAATTTAGAATAATACTTAATATAGAACAGAAAAAAACAGAAAATAAATATAGAATAACGCATAATTTGTCATATAATTAAATTTTGAATTTTCCAAATTTGGAATAAAATGCTAAAACATAGATTATATGATATTACAAATTTAAAAAAAAAATACTTAAAATATAGAATAATACATAAAGTACAGACTAATACATAATATATCCTATAATAAAATTTAGAATAAATATTAAAACATAGGATAATACATGACGTACCATATAATACAGTTAATAAAATAGAAGCATAAAATGTAGAAGAGAATAATATTGTTTTTTAGAGTTCATGATCACAAATAGTTTTCAGTATTCATTAAGCAGAGTTCATGATTATAGAGTTCATATAAACAAAAATTCATGGTTTAAGTTCATATACTTTACACATGACTCATACAATATTCATGACTTATTTTTATCACGACACAGAAGTCAATATCATGATTCACCTTTTCAGTTCTAATTTGTTGTCATGACTCACTTTTTATACTTCATTTCGTTTATTATGGATTTTGTAAGTCTTTTATTGTTACGATTAAAACCAGTAAGTATTTCTTACAAAGGCTGATAATTATTCTTAAATATTCTAAAAGGGTGAAAATTAAATATTTTGTTTGTTGTAGATTGGGTTAACCTGCATAGATGTAATCCAATTGTGTTAAATTTTTGGTGAATTTGATCTATTGGTGATGATCTATTGGTTTCAACAGGCACTCATAGATTAGGCTTTTCATATTGTCCCACAGGAAAACGTCCAAACACGAGAGATCCGATGATCTTGGTGGCCAAGCTATGGGACCAGCTACACTAAGGTAGTCCCATACCACTCCATCACCCTGGAAATTTCATAACTCATATAACCAGCCATCCTCTCGGCAATTCATGTTAGAAAATGCCATTAAGCCTTCTATCAGTTCCTAAAGTTTTGCCCACTTGTTCAGATTCACCCTGTATAACAGTTAGTTCAGATGTAAAAACTGAAGAGGGGTGGTGCAAACTTCTATTCTCCATGTGCTCATCAATTGCAAATGCCATCGAAATGTGGCCAGTTCACTTGGATCCATCTGCACATATATGAACATAACTGCTGTATCTATGCCTGTGTTCAGGAAAAGTTGTCTGTAGATGATCTCGCTGGTATTTGTTTTGATGTGATGGTGGAAAATATTAAGGAGCTAGATTCCTGCATCTTCCCAGCTGGGATTTCAAAATGCATTATTGCTTGGGGGGACACATTAGACAGGGAGAGTTCCTCAATCAACAAGCACACTTTTAAAAGAAAAAGAAGGCGCATAGGATGCACATGCTTCAAATAAAAGATCACACATCATGTCATCAAGTAAATGTAATTTATTAGGATATTCGGGTTGAGACAATATATTATAATACTGCAAAAGAGATAACTGCTCATGCCTCAGATGGAGAGATGGTTCATATGAGTCAACAAAAAGGCTCTGGAGATGGCCTGAAAGCTCCTGTATAAAGCCAAAGAGCATGATGATGAACAGGATCTAATTTTAGCAAGACTGAAGACCAAGCAGATCAATAAACCACTGAGACATAGTCCAGTCTAGAGTGGACAAGTGCTCTGTAAATGTGAAGTATAGAGCAATGCTCTGCCCCCAGGAGATGTTCGCCAAGAATTGCAAAATATTTAATATTTTGATACACCTCTTCCTCAAGTATGAGACATGTTAAAGGATAATGATAAAGGATAGTCAGTTTTTGGTTGAATATGACCCTAAAAACTTTACTTCAGGTGCAAATGGAATCAATGATTCATTGAGATATAACTCAGGCTCAGGATGCACATCTTACTTTCTATAAAAATTCACACAGTCTTCTGTTTCAAGAAAGCAAATCCTTGTTTGTCTGACCATTCCTGGATCCTTTTCAAAGTGATCTGTAATTGCCTTTCTACATGTCTCATATCTGCCCCTCGACAGCTAATTTGTAAGTTTATTTTTATGATGAACAAGGTTACACTAAGCACATAGCCTTGAGGTACACCCTCTTCCTGTTCAAAAACGTCTGACAAAATACAGCCAATTCTTACTTGAAAAGTTCTAGAATTCAGAAAATTCTGAATGAAAAATAGTAGGTTGCTGGGCAAGCCACTGTTATGAAGATTATGAAGTACATCATATCTCCATCCCTTATCATAAGCTTTCTCAATGTCGAAAAAGACAGAGACAAGATGTTTCTTCCAACAAAGGCTTTCAGAATAGATGTTATTATTATCTTTCCTGATGAAAGAAAAACCTCTGAAGTTTTGATTGTTGTTCTGGTTTCAGACTTGTTTCTTGCATTGGCAAACACACAGGATGCTGAGCATTGATCATATCTTTGACGTTCATCAGATTTTGATGAAAGCTGTAACAGTTCCATGAGTTGAGACTGGCCATTATGCTTGAGGTTCGTTTTTTCTGTGTTGCTTTTTAGTTTTGCATGGAAGCATATGTTTGAGAACTTCTAGCCCCCTCTACTTCTATACTATCTGAATCTAAAGATTCAAAGACATGTCATCAAATGAGCTATTGCTAAGGCTTCTATTTTTACTAACTATTTTTGAAGGGACTTTTTTTTTGGTTCTGAATTAAATTTTTGAGGGGTAATCACATGTGTTGGATTATGTTCTGAATTAAATTTTTTGAGGGGTAATCACATGTTTCTTGCTGCTTGTAATCTGATGAGTTTTATCTGGTGGAGTCTGCCTACCAATTGAAGTATGGGTGGCAGTTGTATGAACCTAGAGCCACCCTAAAATGTTTGATATCTGATCGAAGCTGCATGTTTTCAACTAGCCTTCTGGCTTTAGTATACGAGATGTTCCTACTAATTTTTTCAGTTTGCACTTCCTTTTAGTATTTTCATTTTCGACATGAGCGAGAAAATACTGGGTGTTCAGCCCTTGCAATTTATACACAACAATACGGTGGTGCAATTATCACAAATAAACATAATTTGTTTGCTTTGCAAGACACTGATTTACATACTTAAGCTCTGCAATACTTTGAATTTGGAAATAAACGTGCTAAAATTTATCACCATGAGATGTAACAGACGCAAAAACATTTTGTTTAAAATATGTGGACAGATTTAAAAATCCACTAAATTTGAAGAAATGATTAAAGGCACACTTCTTTTTGGTAAACTTTAAACAAGCTTAAAACATCAATAATTATCAACATTACTTCAAAGATATGAATTTCTAAAAAATGAATGTTGCAGGATTTTTGCACTAAGCCATGACTTAAATGAATGGCAATATGTACGAAGAATCGCATGCATGCACACACACATACAAAGAAAAAATAATGTGTTACACCTGAAAGAATGTGACATAATAAATCATGAATGCTAACTATGCAGATGATACACTAGAATTAAAAAATGAAAGCATAATTAGATAATAAATATAATTAATTTAAGATGCAAATTTATCAAAAATACTTTTGTGGTTTTATCACCCATGCACCCCTTCTTGTATATTTGTGATGCTTGGGGAGACTGTATATGTTAAAAAAAATCAAAAGAGTGATAAATACTGAAATTATATGTTTTAAAAAGTTTTCAGGGCATAACATCTAATATTTTACAGAAGAGATACATACATGTACTGAGAATAGTGAAATGAGGTGCAGGATCCAAATGATCAGTTACTAAGTACAACTGAGAAGTATCAATGTTATAGTATGCTGCTCCCAGTTTATTTGCTTGCCAAATAATACTCAAAATTATCTACAGAGAAAAGACAGAAGCTATCAGACAATGGCATATTACTTTAAACTTTGTATGCAAAAATTGTAAATGATAAAAAATACATTATTCTGAGTAGCTGCAGTTTAGATACATTATCAAACATTTTAGTTATTGCAAAAATAACAATAATAAAATCATACCTCCTGAAAACTTCAGATTGCAGTCTAACATTTGGGGAGGATTTTACTATTAATACGTAAAAATATTATCTACTACTGCCAATTAAAAAAAAAAACAATACTTTAAATGTCAAAAGAAATTAAGCTTTAAAAAATGATTTGTAATTTTGAAAGCTCCAGTTTTCGCTTCTTTCCAGCTTTCTTTGCATTTCCTTTTTTTGAATAGGCAAGCTTCAAAACATTAAAAAGGATAAAAATAGCCAAATAGATGTTTTTTGCCAATTCCAAAGTGATGAATCAGTTGGCGATTTTTCAGAGGGAAGAAAATAATCAGAAAGCATTGATTTTCTTTTGGATGGCACATGATAAGGATATACAAGAAATTTTGCAACTGATAAAATGTACAGCAATACAGGTGTCTTTTGATTACTACATTATTGTATACATGATATAACATTTGCCGAAAAATTTTATACAGATATACTGAACAAACACAGACAATATTACTTGGTACTTCTAATTATTTCCAGCTCCAACAAAAATCCACAAAAAAGTACTCATATATATATATTTGAAACTTTTCACAAACTTGAGACAAAGCAGTATAACACCAAAATAATTATGTGGCAACCAATGATGTTGGCAAAAAGTATGTTTATGTGGCAATCTGAGCATGAACATAGTACAGTACAAAGTCTGAGATCCAGACTCATTGGGGCTTCGGTGATTCCAGATTTGGGATTTTTCCGGATATTAGATCATCAGTTTAAATCTAGCAAGATGGCATGCAGAAATTATGTAATTAATAACGAAAAAAAATCCAACCTGAAATGTTTCAGATTTTAAATTAGGTCCAAAGGGGCATTTTTTTAACATTTTGTGTGTTATCTTTATTTATTAAATATCATGTTCTTTGCACTTAAACCATAAAATTCAGTTCATGAGCAATATCGTAAAATAGTTTTAAATTGAGCATATCTTTAGAATTTCTGACACACAGTACCACGCACTAGAGATAAAAATGTTTTTTTCTATACAATGTTGCCACTGCTCGCTTGGAAATCCTTGAGTTTGTTAATCAAAAAGTTGTTAAAGTTTCACAAAATATGAAATTGCTAATAAAGCAAATTCCAAATTTATTTCAAATTTGGGCTTCCAGATGTCCATATTCGCAGTAGGATTACGTCATTCAAAATTGGATGGCTCTAGGTACCATTGTTTTAACACAATGCATGAAACAAACATACATTTATACAGATTCTTCATTATTTAATTTCTTCAAATATAATACAGGGCGATAATATTTGGTGGCAACAGTTTGAAAAGTGAAACGGACATTCAGAGTGATTCAATGCAAAATCGCAAAACGAAAACAATAGTCCCTCAGGGACAAAGCCCGTTTAGACTAAAAATATGAAATCGTAATTTCTGAAATAAAGGAGGATTTATGACCTAAAGAATATCAAAATTTACAAAAAAAAAAAAAAAAAAATTCTGAAATTTTTAATTGCTTTATACCATGGTGATTTTTAACTTTGGTTAACCATAATAATGATTCACCGGGTCGATGTCAGGGATATAAAATACTAGTAGGTGTAACGATGTTCCTATGCAGGACGTTTAGGTTTGAGACGTATGCCAAGCAGATACGCAGCTATGGAGCCAAATTATTAATGTCACAAATTTATGCTTAAATGATTTATTTTTTCAATAATGAGGTATTTTATTTAGTGCCTAAGTGAAATTAAGAATCAGAACTATCCACATGTTTTTTATGGAAAGAAAAATGAAATGCACATGCCCAATACATATTTAAAAAAAAAAGTTTGTGGCTGTGAGGTCCGGATTTTAGATCATTCTGGATATTGGATGTCAGGATCTTGGAATTTATGCTGTACATGTTTGTTTTGACTGGTACACAATGGGAAAGCTGCACAATGTTGAGTTGTTGTAATTCTGATTTTTTATGCCAGAAAGAGTACTTGGGAAGAACAAAAGTCCAAAACAGAAGGATTTCTTTAATTTTTATTACTAATGTTTTGTTGCTTTAAAATTTTATTGATTGATCGTTCTTGTACAGAATTCTTAGAGTACTACTAGTTTGAAAATGGCTGTTGCCTTTTATGCATCAGCTTGGAGAAAATTAGTTGGCAGTGAGTTTACGAATGTTCTCCAATGTCACGTATGAGTTTGCAACTTTTGGTTAAAGGAATAGATAATCAGAAATTACCCATTAACTTTTAAATTATTCCTTTTAATATGCTAATAAGCAATGCACTCTAACTGATAAGCAATAATTTATGATCTGCAGTAGTTAAAAATTTCCAGGTAAAAGTGATAAGATTCTTCAGAGGTGTTAAAAAAGTATCCTGGGAATTCTGCCAAATCCAAAGGAACTGAATACCATTGAAAACATTGTTTAAGATAAACAGCAGAGGGTAACTAATAATAACAGTTATAAAAATGAGATAAAATAACTTTAGACAGAATTTGGTACAAACAGTCTTGTTGCTTAGAAATGAAAGGTCAATAACAACTAAAGCTCATGCAACAAAATACTAACACTCTTTTTTACTTCATTGAATTAAAATATATTGATATTTCTTGTCATGTTACAGAAGATTTTTCCTGAAAATTAAATTTCCTGCAGTAGTAAATTTAGAACAAAACTAAACACTGTTATTGAACATCCTCTGAGGCAAATGCCACCAAGAAAGATGAAAATCATTTGGAGCTATGAGTAGCGGTTCTAGAAAAGTTTGACTTTATAGAAATCACTCTTATATTTTCAGTTTTTGTAACAAAATATTTTCAGTTGTTTTTATTGCTTAAGTTATTTTCACTTTCAGATGAATATTTTTTAGCCTTCTATTCAGCAACTGCAGTTATTTTCTGATCATCAGCCCCTTCATAAAAAGTCAACAACTCATTGCCAATTTTGTGAATTAGCAAAAAATGTTTGTTGATAAACAGTATAGTGTGTAAATAATGCTGAATTCATAAACATAGTGGAGTACCAGTTACATATATCTCGTTTACACATCTTTTACACTTATACATCATTTCATCTTGATCCTGATCCAATCCTTATTTATTTTAATATCAAAATACTTCTTTTACATGCCATGTAACTTTGGTCATATGTCATTTTTGCTTGGTTTCTTGCATTGGTTTTAAATTTTGCAGTGCCATCGTTCAAGTATTTTCCTCAGAAATGGGGATAGGAGAAGGAAACAAAGGCATGAGACATCACCTTCTGGTACAGGGCAGTTCATGAATAAAGGGCATACTTGGAAGGAAAAATAGATATGGTTTTTACTTTAGGATGCTGTGTTAAGGAAACTAAGTGGAGCAGAATCAAGTGATATAAAATGTCACAAAAGCGAAAGATACGTTCATTAAAAGATAAAATTCAAATCTTATCAGAGAATCTGATAAGAATACTGGTTTGATGAAAGCTGAGTTAACAAAGACATTGGATATTCCTGTGACAACACTAAAAATGGTTGTTTATGCTAAAAAAAAGTTGCAGAAACAGCAGAAATTTGTGGAGTATTCTTCAAAGAATTTACGTGCTCAGGACAGAAGGTGTTTTGAGGTTGAAGCTATTTTACTAAATTTTTTCATTCAATGTTATGCATCTAATATTCCAGTGAATAAACCCATATTACTTGAGAAGTTAAAAGAAATACACTTCGAATCAATTCAGTCAGTTCAATTAATTGAGAAAGTCAAAGAAATAGAGTGACTGCAAAGGAAGCTTGCTTTTTAATTAGATGGCTGCATAAATTTAAGGGGGCATATGACATAAAATTTTTCCAATTTTTGAATTTTCAATTTTGGGCTAGAAAAATAAAGTAGACTGAGATGATTGCAAAAATATATAATTTATGCATGTTTCTAAATTTTAAAAGGTCAAAATCTTTCATTAAAAATGTAAACAAGCACTGTCACGCCCACCAGTTTAAGGGACAGGTGTTTTAATGCCCGCTATCGCATGCATATACAGATGTTTTAGCAGTTTTTTACTTCCTTGAGAATATGATTCTTTTGAAATGCATTTGGCAAAACTTTTTTAAATTGGCTTATTTACTTAGCTAGGTAGTGTAGAATTGTTGATTTTCGTATTTACAACATGCTTTATTTATTTTGTGTTTTGCCATTCTTTTCGCTCTTTTCATTTAAATTCGTGCTTTGTGTGTTTATTTATGATTTTCTGTTGCATTATCTTAGTGAATAAAGGTTTTAAATAAGAAAATGCCGAGGAAAAAATCATTCGGGAAAAGAAAATATACCGGAAATAAACATACATATGTGAAAGATGTTACTTAAGATGTAAATAAGTCTTCCCTAAATATGAGTGGCTACAATAAAGCCATATCATCTGGTAAAAAATATGTGCATAAACATTCTTTGTCAGAATCTGTCTTATTAGCTATTAAAAGTGTGTTCAGAACTCTGTCTGACAAAAAACTACTGTCAAAGTGCTTTCATGGAACAAATCAAAACCCCAATGAAAGTTTTAATGATTGCATCTGGATATACACACCAAAAACTGTTTTTGTGAGTGTTATCATATTAAAATTAGGCTTGTTCGATGCAGTATTATGTTTTAATGATGGTGTACAAAACTGCAGTAGAGTAATGGAACTATTAGGAATTCAAACAGGGTTTTATATGTTAAAGTGTCTGCGAAAAATAGACTGTGTTAGAATTCGTGAGGCACAGCTCGCTTACCAAAAGCTTTCTAAAGTTGCCAAAAATAAAAATAAATTTATAAAGCAAAAACAGCTTGATGTAGAAATGTCAGTTCAAGATGATTATGGTGCAGGGAAATATTAAAATGATATTTTTTATAACATAATAGTGTTTAAATCGTTTTTTTCATTTTTCTCAAAATGTGTTTTTTTTTAACTTTCGGTATACTTTTCTTGAAAACTATTCAACCTGGAAGGTTCAATTTTTCTCAGTAGTTTATCATTACTATTTCTTTGAAAACAAGAAGGATATAAAATTTAGGAGCAGTAGTATTGGATATATTAATAATTTTATACTAATTTTTTTATGATTTTCAAAACATTTTACAAATTTATTTTTAATATTTTTTCTTTTTATGTAAAATGTAAACTACTTCTTATTATTCTTAAATGATATGTTTTTAACTACCATGCAAGATTTGAAAATGAAAATATTAATGAGTGGTGCAATATTTGTTAAGAAAAGTGTACCAAACTAGCACATTGTCACAAGAGATTTGTGAAAAGTAAGTGAAATTAAACAACTGATTTCTAAAAACATTAGGCATTTAATGTACATTTTATGTGTTTTCGATAATCTACAATCTATGTATTTTAATTGAAAAAAAGAATCAAGTGTATAAGTTTATTTTGAGAAAAGTTATACCCTAATAACTTTCGTCTTGAAATAGTTGCATTTTGCCAGTCGACATGTCACATGTCCCCTTAAAATGTGCCATGGAATCGCATGTCAAATAATAAATGGAGAATTAAAAAGCTTTCAAAAAAAATGCTGAGTCAGTTGAAGAGTGGTTCAAGAATTTATTCACTAAATTAGACAGATATGAATTAAAAGACATTTTTAATATAGATGAAACTGTTTTTCTTTAAACTTATGTCTGCAAGAGCACCCAGCTTTCAAAAGTGACCAGTGTCATGCAGCTAAGCAAAGTAAAGAAGGACTCATTGTTTTACTTTGTACAAATGCTGATGATACGGAAAGCATGACTCCTTTAGTGAAAAAAAGTATGATGCTTCAAACATGTAAAAAAAAAAACTCTGCGATTAAAATATAAAGCAAATAAAAAAGCATGAATGACTACGGGCATTTTTAGAGAATGGCTCAGGAAAATACACAAAACTATGAGGAAACTAAACTGCAAAGTTTTACTTTTTATGGACCACTATACCTCTTATCCTCAAATGACAGATTTATTAAAAAATGTGAAAGTTGTCTCATTCCCAGCAGATTACTTTAATATAGTAAGACTAATGTAGTGTACACCTTCAGATCTAGATGTCATTAAGAATTTGAAAATGCTATATAGGCAATTCAAATAGTTCTTCAAAATATTACTACAGGAAATACACAGATAATATACAATTAATATGCAGTACCCTGTTAATATACAATATCTTTATAGATATACAATATCTATAAAGATATTGTATAAGCTGCTGAAGCACCAGAGGTGATAGGTTGTTTTGTATTATTTTAAGTCTTCTTAGTTGCAAAGAATAAAAGTTTTAGATTAATTTTTGCATTTTTGTGTCAAAGCTTACATCCACAATATGGATTGATTAAGGGAAGGTGATAACTCACATTAACATGTAGAGATAACTTTTAAGGGTAAGCAGTTAATTAAAAATAATTACGTTACGTAGTTAGATATACTTAGTCACAATAGACAGCGGTTACATTTTTCTTAATTTTTAAAAAATATACACTAAAAAGCATTATGAACATTTTATAGCAGTTATAATTTATCATATTGATTCTAAAATGATATTAGTATAATTATATATTTAAAGCTACATAATAACCTAAATAAAACATAAATGATTTATGTTTTATAAATGTTTTGTAGCATCAACTAAAACAAAATATTTATAGAGCTTTTTAATTTAAAAAAGTTTGAGAAATTACAGCTAATTTACATTATTTTCCTTCTCTTAAACATCTTGTTTAAGTTGATTTATTTCAATAAATAAATCAATATTTCCACTAGTCCCTGCTTCATCACTTAATATGGTAATGTTTCAACAATGCATCTCTGAAGAATAACTTTCTCTCTTTTACAAAATTAATTTCTTCTCCATTTTAGAATTCTGAGATTTTATTAAACATTTCTTTTATTCTAAAGAACCACTTAGAATGTATAGGTCAAACTATTAATTTTATTTCTTTAATAATAAGAGTATTGGGAGTAAACATGAAATGATATAAGGTAGGGCCGGCACCAGAGCCAATGCGACAAAGTTTTTAGAATTTAGTGAAGCATTGAGCAACAAAACCTACGGATGGCAAAACTTTTAGAATTTAAGACAGGCACTGAGGTATGTATTATTATTAGAATCAAAATACTCCCAAGTGACAAAACTGGAAAGCAATGTCACTTTAAAACAGAGCAGAAGAAATTAAAAATGTTTTATTTTAACATTATTTCTTAAATTTAATTTTAATATATTATCATTATTTTTATGATATTTATTAATATTATTATGTTTGTAAAAAAATCATCCAAAAATTCACCAATCTCTGAATAAAAAATTTTGTATACAAACAGATTTTGAAATTTCCAGATTTAGCACTGCATAATAAAAGAACAGATAATTTAAAAGGGGAAAAATTTTTCATTCGCAAAAAAGAAATAATTTTGAAATGCTTATGTTTCAATCAAGGCCTGCTGTCTAAAACTCCATTTATATTAAGTAGTAGCAAAGAATTCAAACGTTAACCCACCAAATACATATTTCTCCAAAATGTTAATTCACACTCAAAATGGCAATTGTGAAAAAACAGATAGAAATGTCAGATGAATAAAAATGAAGACCTTTTGATGGTTTTTGCTGAAATTAAGGACTTTTAATGAATAAAAATCGTTTAAAAAAAATTTGAACTTTTAAGTACTTTCAAGAACAATATGCACCCTGTAATTCTACTTTTCTTACAATGCTTCACATTTCTGAGGCCTTTCATGTTACATTATACATAGATACTACAATTTACATATAATTTAATTAAAATTATTTATTCATGTATAAAATTCACAACAGTACTGAACAATATACAACATTTGTAATGGTACGGAACAAGATTCCATTAAAAGTTGTATTTGGTACTACGCAAAGAACCGAGTTGATTCTCTTAAAATTAAATATATTTAGCTAAGTATTCAGATTAATGTGCGTCAATAAATTTCACTGATCAGCTATTTGATAACAGGGAAAAATGTATAAACTAGCTAATCAGCTATTTTGGTAATAGGAAGAAAAGCATTAAGATAGTAGAGATTAAGGAAGTAATATAGTACAAACTTTTATAGAAACTGCAAAAAGAAGAAATTAGAATTTTGAACAGAAAGAAAAGGGACTTAAAATGTTTTATTTATTTATTTTTACTACATGAAAGCTACATAAGTAATTTAATTATCTAATCAAAGCAGTAACAGATATGCAGTGAACAATGACCCCAGAAGCAATATTAATTTTTACTCTAAATTAACCAACTCCTTTTCATGCATGGGAAAACACTTGACATGAGGCAATAATGCAAAAGCATTTTCTGGATCTCCTTTTCACTAGGAGATAAAATAAATTACAGAAAGTCCTGATGGCCCATCACATTACTTCTGCAACTCTTGTCTCTAGAAATTGCTTTCACAATAAGTATGGTTGTTATATTGCCACTAGAGCTGAATTGCCAATAGCTTTCATCATTAACAACTTGAAAGCTGTCATGTATCAGAGAATCAGAACATTATACAGCTTATTTTGTTTTAAATTTGGATTTCTTTTAGCTGACATTTGCGCATTGCCTGATTCTGTCTATCTGGAAGCAAAAATCCTAGTCTGTTTCTATTTCCTTCCTAAATTTAAAATTAAAACATGTAAATTTAGTTTAGCAGAAAATTTAATAGCCCTCTAAAGCATTGGGTGCCTATGCAGTTGTATCTCTTTCATATTGCTGTTTGCATCACTGCTCCAACAAGTCTTTTAACTGTTAAACAGTCAAGCTGTTTCTTATTAAATCAACCACTTTTACATATTTATACCTTCTGAGCAATTTTCAAATATTTGTAAGTAACATGGATGAACTTTTACAAATAATGCAAATACTGGGACCAAGGTTTAACTTGTGATGAAAGAGCTGGCTGCATGATTGATTTTCTTCATGTGTAATATGAATATGAGATAGTTTCCTTTACAAAATTCTCTATGGAGGCATCCCTTTCTTAGAAAGATAGCTCTTGGGTGCTTGCCATATTCAAATAATCTACACATTGTCCCATCTATTAATTTGTAATTAATTAATTAATAATTTGTCTAAATTATAACTTTTCCACTTTTAACAAAAACTGCATCAAACCTATGAATGTTTATAAATGCAATACATTGCAATAAAATAATATAAATAACTGAAAAAATGCTGCTTCTTTTATAAATAGCTCTTTCTAATTTCATCACATACTACTAATTTTTTTTAGGTGGAAACAAAATATCACTATTCTATTGGCTTAAGGAATTTATTTGTTAACTCTAAAGATCCTATGACAATGATTCAAGGAATACATATTTATTTACTGCTCTGAAGCATAAAATTCTACAAAAAATAATGATAATCTAATGAACCATAATTCTGATTTCTACATTATACTCTTTATTGAGTTTATTAAAATTAATTCTACATTGAATATTTTATCTAAATTTAGTAAAAATAAATGCTTATTATTTAAACATGCATACTTGAGGGATTTCATCTTCTTCAGTATCAGTCAGAATATGCACATCATTTACATTCATACACTCACTAGAGGTAGATGAATTCTTTGAATTATTCATAGTTACACTCAATCTTTCTTGTCCAAAAGCCATTTTGCATCAGAATTATATCTCTGAAAAAGAAGAGGAAACGTTTACCAAAATATGGGAAATTAGATCAAAATTTGACTAGTAAACAGAATAATAATTACATACATAATTCAGTTTAATCAGATTACCAATGACAGACCATCAATTATTATAAACTATTTACTCTCTAAAGCATTAATGAGTATTCTTACATATCAAAATGATTATTCTACTTGCTAAAATATGTGGTTGTAATGGAAATTTTACACCAAAAAATATTCTTAATAAAGTTGGGGGGGGGTGAGAGAAGTACCTTTAGTGCAGGTAGTAATCACCATCCAAATCTATGATTTTCTACCAAAGTTTAAGTAATTTTTCAAAGCCTTTGGCCCAGAACTTGCTGGCCGTGAGTCCAAAAACAGTTCAACCTTATTTTGGACATCCTAAGCAGAATGGAAAATAGCACTAGCAAGATGTAGCTGCAGGTGTGAAAAAAGGTAAAAGTCCAAAGGAGCAATGTTGGATTATATGATGGAAGTGGCAAAAGATCCCATTAGAGCCTGTACAGAGTGAGTCCAGCGAGTGAAAGCAAACACATGCGGTCTTGCATTATCTTGATGTGATGATTTATTACCTTTTTGCACTGGAACTCAGTTCAACTTTTTGCTTGATAGCAGCATCAGCACAGACTAACATCTCACAGTACACCTCACTGTTGAGGGTTTTACTTTTTTCCAGATACTCTTTGTGGATAATACCATGGCAGTCCTACCAGATACAAAGCATGACCTTATATCTGGTAGGACTGTTGTTAGCCAAATTGCACTTTGCAATGCTGCTGACGGGCTCACCAGGTGCAGACCACCCCTTTTATTCAGCCTGTGTCATAGAAGTAAATCCACTTTTGACTCCAAGTGACTGTCCAGAATTTTGTCCTTACATTATTCGAGCAGACTGGTACAAGCCCGAACACATCTGTTTGAGTCATCGCATGTGACACCCAGTTTATGAGATACATAGTGCGACAAATGGACATGGTACTAATGTCTAACTACTTAGAAAGCTCTTGAGTAGTTGCATACTGATCTTCTTCCACAATTTCTCGCAAGCAGGCCTCATCAACATTAGTAGGCCAGCCAGAGCACTCTGCTTCTTGAATGCCATAGTCTTTGTGTTTGAACTTTTGGTACCAAACCTTGCTACAACATACAAGATTAGTACCTAAATCTGTACACATGATTTGGTGGCATTCTGTAGCTGACTTTTTGCAATTAATGATATATTTTTGCAAATTTCACAACACAGTGTTCTAAAATGTTTTGGCATTTGAAAGAAAGTCTCTTTCTTTCAAATGCCAAAAATCGTTTGACAAATTATGATTGAACATGCTAACGTGAACTGTTTGTGCAGATGATATTTGCGGTGGTGGGAAACTTTCATTAAAACCAAATACTGGTATCAAAATGATTGTTCCATTAAAAAAAAAATTTCTCTTTGTTTTTGTTACCAGTTTCAATAGCTATGTATAATTTACTAAGTTTGATACAATTATAAGAATATAATAAGTATTTATTTAACTTTTATTTCATATTATATCATTTAATTTTTAAAATTATTTATTGATTCATTAATGGATTCTCTGGCACAAGTAATGAATTCTGGGAGTGTGTTGTGTATTTCGAGACTGAAGTACTGCCTTTTCATGCGTGAAAGCTTATAATTATTTCCTTTGCCAACCTGTGGACTGCATTCTATGACCTGCTGAAAAGCCAAAGAGGTATTGTTTAATGTTTCAATATTTATTGCACTGAATGAAATATAAACAGCATGAATAAGATGGTCAATATTGGTAGGCAAAATTTTACATTGTAATGGTTATATGGCATTAAAGAATACTAATATCCAAGTCGTTAAATTCAAAGCTGTTAGAAGATTGATTATATCCTAGAAATAGATTTGGCCAACACAATATGTTAACATTATGCTGTTAAAGCTACTATAATAAAGCTTGAGTCTTTCAGTTTTAAAAGTTCACAATAGCTCCCACAGAATCACATTACTCTCATTATACTTTAAAAAGCATTTTCTCCTATAGTTCTGTAAAAAGGAATGGAAATAAATTAACATATTGTATCAAAATTCTGTTTTATAAATGCACGTTAACATGTTGAAATCCACTCTTCCTGTTTCTGTCTCTTTAATCCAATGCAAATTTATGTTGTTGTCACTTATGCTCACTTGTCTGATGTATGGTCAGCCAAAGTCCACGAAATTCCTTGTGGCAAGGAGCCCAAGATTGCGCCTGTCATGGCAACAGCCTCGAGCACCTTACAGGTGACAGTGTGATTTGGCTCAGTTCTGCCCCCAATTTTGATCGAGAGCACCCTGTGGGAACGATCTGAGGGTCTCCCACCCCTCTCCTCTTCCACCAAACCACACGAGAGGACTTTCGTCTCACCGCATAGTTAGAGTGCCACCATGCCGCACTATACATTTACAAACATTCATGCCTTCTCCGGGATTCGAACCTGGACCCCTCGACGCCACAGTCAACGACACTAACCACTATACCGGTTGGGCGGCATGCAAATTTATAAATCGGACAATCATTCAATGTGGAGAAAATAAAATTTTTAATATACTATATTAGAAATATAACATGGGTGTTAAATTCAGGGCTGTTAGAAGATTGATCATATCCTAGAAATAGATTTGGCCAACACAATATGGTTTTTGCTGTTAAAGTTACTATAATACTAAGCTTGAGTCTTTCAGTTTTAAAATTTCTCAATAGCTCCCACAGAATCATATCTCTCTCATTACATTTTAAAAAGCCTTTTCTCTTACAGTTCTGTAAAAAGAAATGAAAATAAAATAACATATTGTATCAAAATTCTGTTTTATAAATGCAAGTTAACATGTTGAAATCCACTCTTCCTGTTTCTGTCTCTTTAATCCAATGCAAATTTATAAATCAGGCAATCATTCAATGTGGAGAGAATACAATTTTTAATGTACAATATTAGAAATATAACATGGGTATCAAAAGTAACCTCATATTTTCATTCCATTACTTTGAAAAATAAAATTAAACAATCTAGGAATAACAAAAGGCTCAACTCGAGGTCCTTTGGCCTCCTAAGAAATCAGTAAAATTGGCATCTCATACCAATTAGACAAATTAATAATAATTCAAAGTAAAATGTACTTTTATTTTATGGGACTTTTAGAAAACAGGTATCTTAATCTATGTCGCCTATACACGAAACTGGTCCTGAACGACAACACAACATAAACAAATAAAAGCTTGTTAAGTTTTATTTGCAGATTTTCAGCTAATTTGATAACATCTGAATCTAATTTGATAACTTGTACAGTAGCATTTATAACTGTCTCGTTACATAACTACCACTTTAAAGGATATTATACCAAAGTACACACTACAGTACTAAATACAGTAATGCAAAACAAACTATGCATGACAGCATAATTTGAATATATGGATGTAAAGGATTTTGATATTTTATCTTAAAGATAAATAAAATGTAAAGGAAATTCTGTACTATATTGTTCCAAAGCAAGGGAGAAAATTTTGCTTTTGAAGGAAGTAATAAAAAAATATGCAGCATTTATAAAAGCAGGAAGATTTTAAAAACGTTAAAAGAAGACAAATCAACAGAGAAGTGTATGATGATGATTACAACATTCTTTAAATACTGATAGCCAAGGATTCCCTGCCAATATATACAAAGCCATCAAACGGAATCTAAGAAAAGAAGCAAAACTGAATTTAAAATAAACAAAAGGTTCTGTGGGATAATTTTCATCTTGAAAAGTCAATTACATTGCTATGAAATAACCATTCAAATGATCATGGGCAAAATCATTATGAGAAAGCATTAGTAATGGGTGTATTGAGATGCAATATTTAATTATGTTGCAGCCCACTGCCATTTGGTTTGCATTCAGAAGTTAATCAACATTTTAAGGTCTCTGGACAACCAAAAACATAGATGTTAAATCAACAAATGTAAAGGCATGACCATATGGATAAATTATGAAAATTTAGGATTTACCAAATCAAGAAAAAGGAAGAAATTGTATCATTTCCTCAAAAATAATATTTTTACAGATCATAGTATTTTCAAATAATCATGAATAATCACAATATGAAGCTCTATTTCAGAAAAACAATTTTTCTTCAGAAGTAACACATTGAAATAAGAAACAAAAACTGGTTGGAAGATTGTTATAGTAAATTAGCCAACACACTTAGATTTATGCTGTGCTAGATCCTTCAGTGTAACTAAAGAAAATGTAGCCAAAGAATTAATATCTTCCGATAGCATATGAACATACAAAATGACAGAGCTGAAAGGTATGAAATTTAAATACTCCACTGTGAATCAAAAACATAACAGCTGACTCACAAGTGGTACATACAGGCATAAAGTGAAAACAATATGGGTTCACTGAAAAAAAAAAAAGTCCATTAACATCCAGACAACTGTACAACAAAATTCATGTGCGAATAAAAATTTCAATTGAGAGGAGAGAAAAATGACCCTTAAATCTCACTCACTGTTGAAAGCTTCTGGATTCTAAAATTTTAAACTATTCTCTATTAATAATGTATATTTAATAATTAATGTAATATTGAAAACTTATCCGAGTTTTTAATATCTAACATAATATGGCATAGTTTTCCCTGACAACAAATCCTTGTATCATTTTTTATATCTGCCTATACTGTAACACCTGCTGTGGGTTCCAAATAACTTAGCTAGGTCAATATAACGACAATAAGGTGTTAGCACAGTGAATTATTACCAGAATATCTCACTATCAAACAAATAGACACAGAATTAAAAACTTCAAGTTTAGCTCACCACTTATGAGTAATTATATTAAAATCTATAAACATGATCTAACCTCAGTCAACAATACTCACAAGAAGACCAGCATTAATTAATAGTGCGATTAAGCCACCGTATTTATATAATCACATTATACTTACTATAAGATTAAATAAGTTAACATTCTATAAATGTATGTACTTGCTTTAGTTTATGATAATTATAATATATTTAACACAGAAGCACATTTTTAAACACAGGTAAGTACAAACTCCTTCATTTAAAAAAAAAGAAAAAGCAACTTACCTTCAAAAATTTTGTTGGCTTGAAATTAATGAATAGCATTTATCTATTTGTTTAACAATTGTTTCTCCTTCAGAAAAGAGAAAAACCTGTACTTTTGGACCATCTTTTGCAGTTGGGTACACAGCACATGTAAACCATAAAAAAAAATTTGAAGAACAAATATGAAAATGGAGAGCGCCGACCGCAAGCGTTTTGCGCATGCTCACATTGCCTGTAACCTTTTGTTCCTGACATTTGCATATGCATGAACTTTCTACTGAATTGCGTGTTCATTGTAGTGATCGCAAGAACCCTTTTTCTGAATTTCACGGCTGATTAAAATTTACAGTGTTGCTTACGTTTTGTGCACCAGTGTACTTAGATTAAGTGCAAAATAAACAAGGACATTAAGGACATATGAAAATAAGGGACATTAATAAAGCACACAAGATTTCATTTTTTTACAAGTTTCAAACATTTTTCTGATAGAGGTTTGTTTTAAAACTTTCAGGTACTCTACAGTAAGTTTTTTTTTGTAAATTATACAGAGCCATAATCTCTAGCTCTGTGACACACTTCTTTCGATCTAAAAATTTTAAGTATTTTTCACACCGTTACAAATCTTCATTAAAAGATATTTTCTCACTCGTATCAAATTCACTCTCTGTGTCAGCGTTGGAATTGTTTCCTTGCTGTTTGAGTTCAAAACGGAGCTAATAATTTCATCAATGGTTATCTGCTATGTCAGTGTTGGTTCATCTGGATACATCATCGATTCAATGATACCTTCTCCTTGCAAAGCCTCCTCATTTGTTCTTTCTTTCGAATACAAGAGCAATTCTCTTGCTTTAAACTTTGCTGCACTGACCCTAAAACCAGAAAATTCACTGGCATCACTCTCAGTTTCAATAAATAGAAAAGATGGCTATACATTGTAGCATTCATTATTTTAATTAACCAAATTATTTTTAGTTTGAACTTTCCTATCGAATTCTCAAAGTTTCAGTTGCTGCCCGAGTTTAGCGCGAGTGAGATATTTATGCAAATCGCATATATCTGTTAGCAGTTAAAAGGCAGGAGTTAACGAGGGGAAAAACAGTGCCTTGGATTTATCGCCGTAAGGCTGTGCGCGCCAAGATTTCCTCTGTCTACTGAAAGTTCGCCTTTATAGGCATTTGAAATTACTAGTGTTTGCTAGTGAAATTCGCATTGTTGCATTTCACTAAGAGTAAGCTTCCCTCGCCGTCCTACGTAGAATTAAGTTAGGGAATTGAATTTGTTAACACACTTTATTTT
>KK114637.1:353232-368239 GCA_000611955.2 Stegodyphus mimosarum
AGTTAGGGAATTGAATTTGTTAACACACTTTATTTTAATATTATTTTAGTTCAGCCCAAGTAGTGGCTTACTCTCGATTTGAAGAGTTGTAAATATTCGAATTAAAGGGTCACTTTTAAACCCTCTTTCTGACTTTGTAGTTCTTCACACTAAAGGACATAGCCTAGATCTGCTCACTGTCCTCAACATAAGGTTTCACAGTTTATGCTCACGAAAAGAGTCAAGAGATTGAAGGAGAAACCTTACAACATTACTCCAGCCATTCATTAATCTTGTTTGGAAAACAGAAATCCATGATTCTGCTAACAAACAGATGTAGTCTTTAGATGGTGAAATTTTTTTGGTACTACTTCATTTTTTGGGGGGGGGGGCATTGACTATGGTTAAATTTTCTTCACCAAATCAAACACCAGACAAAAAATAAGACAAAAGTCTAAAATCTAGATACTAATCTTGAATCATTAAAACTTTTAATAGCTTCCGACAACAAAGAAAAAATGTTAGTTTTTTTATGCATTTGTTGCTACATAAACTCAGACAAGTACAATTCAAGGTGTTGATAAGTCATGCCTCGATGCTCTACCGTTTGGGTGTGGCATCCACTTTCTGGATCAACAAAGTGAAATTTGTAGTTCCCAGTGAAATGTTTGAAGCTGGTATCTTGCAGTTCATCCTATTTATATGCCTTCCAAGAATCCATGTAAATAGTAGCCCCATCCATAACAATTTCCTTAATGACAGCCAATAAAGTTTTTGGAAATTCATCAGGAATTGCACGTAAAAGCATTCAAAGATTTCTCTGCACAATCCACTGAAAACCCAATGTTGTGGAAGAGCCCGCCAACATTGCTTTTCCTCCTAGTAAAAAGGCTTTCATCTATATTGACAATCTTGCTACTTCTATCAATTTTCACTGTTGATGGCCTATTAAATCTGCTGTGCAAACCTCCTGCATGTAAGTATTCGGTTGTAATATGGTTCAACTTAAGTTGTAATTTGCAAAATTCAACTGATGTTATAAGGTTGCATCTAAACAGAAGAAAGAAATTCTCTGAATTTTCTAGGTTTTCCAGGTGTGTTTTAAGAAAATTCCAGTCTATCCACGTAGTGCGCATTGGCTGTGCTGAGAGGTAAATTAATTATGGTACCATTTGAAAACACAAAAATTTGCCAAATACAAATGACTTATACCTAAAGCATTACTATTATAACTATAACAGGAGTTGTTTTCTCCACTGAAGATTGAAATTAGAGTCTGGCCAATCTGCATTAAAAAAAGGCAGTTTTTGCAGACATTTTGCAGCTAAAAAGAAGAAAGAAACCTATTTAATGATATTTTAAAATAAATTTAGGTATTTTGAATTTATTTAGCAGCATACATTATAAAGTACTTCCGCTTTCTTAGAATGCCTTTGTGTTGTAATGGTCAGCACGCTCGGTGCATATTGAGAGGTCCAAGGTTCGAGTCCCGGCAAGGGCACTGCTAATTTTTTATGACTCTTGTTTTAAAAAAAATCCTAATGTCTCTACAACATAAGCAAAAAATATGTGCATTACCTTTCGTGATGGTATGCCATCATATTGCTATAATTAGTTTCGGGAGTATGCCAGAGAAAATTGGCTGAAATTTGAAAGTACTATTAAATAATAATAAATAAATTTAGAAGGAAGAAGCCACATTAAATGATAAGAATAACATTAAAATAAAGTTGATTACTTAAAGATTAAAAACTGAATTATAATAATCAACAATAATTTGGTGAATATAATTATATTAAATGGTTAGCCTAGATGACTAATTATTTTTTTTTTTATTTTACTTCAAAATGACAAATAAAGCATTTATTGAAAAGAAGAAAAAATGGTATAAAAGATTTTGTGGTAATCCTAGTTTACAGTCAGCCTTGGCATGATTTTGAAATTTGTTGCCAGCACCAAAATGACCCATTACTGCTCATCATAATGTCGCCAAATCCCATGTGTACCATGTACTATTATTAAACCGATTTTGTTTTATAAGAGAATGGGAATGTATTTTCTTCCGTTCAACATGCACTGTACATGCAAATTTCTCGATTCTGAAGGTTACTGGAAACTTGGTTGCCTTTTTAAAAGCCAACCTGATTGGAGCTGCAAAAATTGGTTCTACGCCAGCAGCCCATATGATGCTCATACAATACATAATTCATCAACAAAATGATTGCTTCCAATGTTGGCATAAAAATTGCTTTTTTGGGAATCGGTATATGAAATTCCCTGATTTTGACTAAAATATTTAAATTCTCTGACCTTTTTAATCAATTTTTGAATTTCCTGAGTTTTCAGGTAGCGTGGCAACCCTGATGTTATCACCAGAAATATATGAAATTCACAATTGTGAGGAAAGGGATTTTGGAACTTCAAATCAATTTTACTTTTGTAATCTTTTCATCATTGCAAGATCCTTTCCTGCAATGCCATTTCACTGCATTTTGTTCAAAATTCAATTTCATTCCATGATCTTTTGAGCACATCTGTTTATTTTTTATGATGCCTCTTGTTTGAATTAAATCAGTCACAGACTTTCCATCCAAGGGCAATTCTCAAATTGTGAAATCCATGGCAAGTGGGGAGAAAAAAAAGCTTTAAATAAATAATTTCTTGAAAAAAAGAAATTGAACTTATGAATTTTGTTAGGTTTACCACAATTAATTTAGCATCACTGATGCCAATAATAGTTTGGTGATTTTTTTAAGGCCTCTGGAAATGGAGTAGTACTAATTTTTTTTTTTATAATCACAAAGTGAAATAGAATGGTCTCCTGAAAGAATTTTTTTCAGAAACTCCAATTTGTAGCTGCATTAATACTGTGTATTATGCCTTAGTCAATTGATAGGATCACTAATGTGTTTGGAGCAAGACAAGGGCCATGGCATTGTGACACGTTAAAATGGTTGCATCTGGATGTGAAGAGCAGTTGTATAACAATAGTAAAATCTTGTAATATGATTGTTACGTCACACTGCATTCTAGCCTCTTTAACAAAATGTTCCATGAATAATTCTTATATGGAACCGGGAATTCGTATTATTCCTGTAAATCACAGGTAAGGATTTTACTCCTTTTAAAGCTCTGGGGTTGGTTCTCTTACCCATTAACACTGGTTTACATATGTAAATTCCAGTTGCATTACTGCATACTAAAATAGTAACTCTTCCTTTAGCTTCTTTCACCTGATGGTACACATTCTCCGCTTGTCACAATATTTTTCCACAATCCATATTAAAAAAATTGTTTCTGAGCTAAGATTTTCTTCTGCCACCAGTACAGAAAATTCATGAATAAATTTCTCTGCAACTCTGTAACTGCTGAAAGTTTTTCCACACAGGCTTTTAGATAATGCATACGGTGTCTCTGATTAAATCTGTTAAGCCAGCCACTGCTGAAATTGCATGTCTCCTCTATTTTAAATCAGTCAGGATCTGTTTCCCTTTTTTTTCTCAGGAGCAGTCCTAAAAATTTTATCCCACCATGCTGCTGGAATCATTCAAGACAGCATCGAGGTTTGCCATTTCACGTCATGCAAAGACTTCTGGTTTTGGTTTTAGAATCACTGTTGTTGAAAAGTTTCAACAGCTCTTTCTGTTTTTCTGAATATGGGTCATTCTAACAATTTGGGCACTTTCTTGAAATTCAAGAATATTAACTGTTCTAATAACATAATGTCCACGTAAAAAGTTGTACTATGTACTTTTAGATGGGTACTAATTAGTTCCCTAAAATTGAAAATTTATTTAAATTATTTTTTGAACGATGAAATTTCAAATATGTGTGAAAAATCAACTCCGTGGAATGTAACCAACCCACAGTTTACTTAAACATGTTGACGTATTGTTAAAACTACATGAAATATTATTTTTTAATTAAGTTAAATCCAATAAATATGTATTGAAAAATATTTCTACCTGTTGAAATTACAATAAATCTGGTAAATTTAGAAAGTTTTGTTCATCTAAAGTTTGCAAGTGGGTTCAAGCATAACTTTCATGGACAGATGGATTTAAAAAAAAAAATCACATGGCAACACTGCTCATTTCTTTCTAGTGGTGAAGAGAGGCAGCCATTTTGTGTACATCTCCATTAAGTACATATATGAATAAAGCTTTGTTTGTACACAGGAAAAGAAGAAAGTTTCAATTCTAGGTGAGTATGTTTATTGGTTGTCAACTCCATGGCTTCTATGAAACCTACAAAATGTGAACTATTGTATGTTTTTTTTAATCATGTTAGGTGTACATGCTGAAAAGACATCAAAAACTGATATATCATACATGGCCCATATTGCAATTCCATACAATTTTGCTATAAACCAAGCAGTAGCACCTCCTTTCATCTTTTGCAAAATTTCCACTTTATGCATTATTGTCAATATAACTTGTTTATGTTTTTCAGTGCTGAAAACAGCAAAATCAGGAATGAGTTTCTTACCTGTCACTGTATTAAGAAGCACTGAAATTAAAAATATTATTTAATTTTAGCTACGAAAAAAAATTGAGATAAAACAGCAAAATGGCAGCACTAAATAATCTTGAGAAAAAAAGAAAGCTCAGGAAATACAACCACATTGTCAGGACTGAGTGTTCGCTGCATATTCATGGAAAACATCTTCGTGACAGCTTAAAGTCCTGATCTTGAACAGGGAGCTGAACGCAACTATGTTCTGTGGTAGAATACTGTGATTCAGTGGTAGAAGAACTGCACTTTAAAGGGATTTAAAATCATCTTTTATTAAATCACAATTATTTACAACCACTTCCCAACTTGGAAGGGATACAGAAAATAGAGACCGCACTTGGGTCTAAAATGAACAATCAAATTTAAACTAAAGCTAAATAGAATTAAATGGTCGTTGCTCACAGAGCTATAACGCGAGGTTGGCCTCTAAACTAAATGGTGCGTAGCAAGATTTAACTAATACTGACACACTTGGAATTACTTCAATAAGCAATCACGTAAAAGCGCTATGGCTTAGAATTTAAATGTTAGCTAGCCAGGCGAACGTCGAATAGAGTAACCGTGGTCTGAGACTAAAAGCTCTCTCACACTGAGAGGTTCCTACCTCTTGCTTAAATAGAACTTGGCTCCACTTCAAATTAGCATAAAGCTGAAACGTGCACTTATTCTAACGGGAAGTTGAAATGAGAAGGGATAGAAAAAGTAAAATTAAAATAAAACTTTGTTAGTTTAACTAAAACCTTACAATATGAGTCATGAATTTGAAAAAGAAGCTGATTGACGTCATCTGCTTCTTTACCTTGATGCAGACGAGGGGGGAGGTAAGTATTTCTGTTATATTATTATTTAGTAAGCATTTGTCGTTTCTTCAGAATTTAATTCTCTATGTTGCAGTTTACTGAATCTATAAACTGAATGTTTACGTGGATTTCAGGTCAGTCAATTTTGACCATATTTACGAGCTAGCAGAATCTGACATTGTATTAAATAAAAAAAAATCAAGCTAGTAATATTAATAGAAAAGAACTATCAGTACTTACGGAAAATCCCATCGACCACAAGAGACAGTGCCAATCGCGTCAAACAAACAAACAAAAAAAAAAAACACCATTTACTAAATACATAACAGTCTAGTGACTTAACTCTAATTCCTCCTTTCCCCCATTCAATAGTCATCAGCTCTGTGCCAACTATAAATGAATCGGAGTGCAGTCAAAAATGAAATAGTAGAAGCGTCAAACCATGCTCCCTTTCGAATTGACACTTGCTTCTCACAAGCTTTAACTTTGCAACGCCATTGCTTCTCAGTTTTTAAATAAAGCGCCATATCGTGGTCATTAACATATTTTTTTGAGGCCGGTAATATTCCAGAACTTTGGAAATATTCAACAGCATGCTCTTCTGTAGTAGGCAGATCCCAAATTTTAATCTGTTTTTTTTTTTTTTTTTTTTTTTTTTTTTTTTTTTTATCGAAAATGCATGATATAGGAAAGTAAAAGAGTCTTTACTCAAGAATAATAACTAACATGTGTAATCAAGATTACACCAAACCCAGCGTGTTTGAAAAGACTTTTACATTTTGGATGAAAAATTGCATAGTTTGGCGTCTGTTCTTTAATAGGCAAAAATGGTTGATAGGTTTTTACGTAAGTGCCGAACTATCTATTTTTTGTTATTGTGTTAGCTTTCAGAACTTCAAGTAGTTAGTCTACATCATTCTAATGCACAAGTTCCTCTTTCATTTTTAAAGTAAGTGCTTAAATTCTTAGTTCGCTTAGGTCTTACAACAAGCTGACCACTTGTTCAGGCAAAGATGCACAAGCACCCCAAAGCCCCTGTTCTAGAAAGCAGATATCAGGGCACTGCCAGCCATGGCTCTCTAATGGCTGTTTGGGCCACCAAGTTTAGTTTAAGTTTTTTTAAATTCTTAACACCTCCAATAAAAAAATTAAAACCTTCATGTATTTTTTAAGAAGTTACATTCTTTTTAATCTTGTTGTCAGTACCTCAACTTGAGTTTTTAATGAAGCAAAATAATTTAAGTTAAACAAATTAAATAGGTTGCTGGTATTGAGAGAGATGGATTTCTAACAACATAAGCTGAAAATTCTGTTACAGATGTAATAAAGCTTACTGAAAAATTCTGATTTTATATGAGCATAACAAAATACATAAAAATCTCTATGACTTAAAAAATTATCTTTGTTGATTAGTGTAATTAGAATTCTGTTGTATTCTGATTCAGATGAATATTTAATAAGAAAACAAATAAATAATATTCAGAGGATTGTAAAAAGTAATAAATATTTTTACAAAAGCATGCATTTAGATATGAGAAAGCATACATGCATTATTTAAATAAATGTTTCTTTTGAGAAGATTTTTCAAGGGAATCTGTATCATAAATATACAATAAGTCATTAATACAAAACTTAATTTATAATTATGAATGAAAGCTGAGAATCCAATCACTTAGCCATTTAAGAAAAGAAAAACTTCCGCAAATTATATTTACATGGTATTTATTTATGAATCACACACAAACATATGTTTAATCTCTGCTACAAAGAAATGTTTTCAAAATTAGTCAGTTCTTATGTGTGTGTGTCTGTATAGTTCAGAGTTTGGAAAAATGGGTACTTATTGCATAAGTGGGTTGCATTAATAATTAAACATGTATTAATGCAATCACCTTGAAGCAATTTGGCAATTCTTTTACACACATAAATATTATTACATATATATAATACATTTATCTTGAAAATCAATAAATAAATCTATTTAAAAGCTGGTTCTTATTTCTTTCGTTCTAATGGAAATTTAATGGCAATTGCTTTTACAACAGATTCAAAATAATTACTCTCATTAGCGATTCTATGGCAAAACACTATTATCCTGCAGAAAATTTATCACATTTTCCCAATTGCTATGGAATTGCACAATTGTATATTTAAAATTCAGCTTAGGGCAAAAAATATCATTATTTCTTTATAAAAAGCTTTGGAATACAACAGAAAGAAAACATGTGAAAATGATGACATCGCTTGTCTGAGTTATTTTTACACATATGAATGTCAGATTTTGGAACATTTTGAAAATTTAATTTCACAACTTCTACTAAAGTGGTTGCAACAATACATAATTACCAAAAGATGTGCCTATAACCACGAGGAGAAAGATTTCTCGGCACTAAGAGTACTAAAAATAATTATTTATTCTATAAGAACGCATGGAGAGAGAGAAATGATGACTTTATGATTTGTAAAAAATTTTATATTATTCTGAATCTGGTGTGAAGGAAAAAAAATCTATAAAAAGTCAAATATAAGCTTTACAGAACAAAAGAGACAAAGAATCAATTTCGTTCTACTACATTATAAAAATCCATAGTTTTATTTACCATCTGCAGTGGTTATTTTTTCTTTCTTACTGTTAAAAAATGTTTCAGTTTATTGTAATTTTAATAGGCTCCGCTAATGTTATTAATGTTACTCACTTAAAACATTTATTCAAATTTTTCAACAAACATTTTTGATGCTATTCAAGGTTAATTATATCAAAACTTTTAATGCACTATCAACAGTGAGGGGTGAAAAAGAAATAGATTATGTTTTTTATAAATTAAAACATAATAGACATGACTACGACATCAAATACTGCTTGTGTTTCAAAGTGAGTTCTTATCTTTAAAATAATAATAGAAGAAAAGGAAAGAAAGAAAAAAAAAAAAAAAACTTTTCGCTTCTCATATTAAAATTTTATTTATATTTCAATACAGTATACTTTTTTAAACTCCTAAAAATATACTTATTTTAAGAACATTTACGCATTTATATTTTCAACTGAGTACAATGTGCATACATTAAATGCAGCGTATATTGTTAATTCATAATAAATAAGTTGAAGAGAAATACTGAAATGCGATTACATACATGAATGAAAATTTAAATTGACTTACTGCAAAACGATGCTTAACTATAAAATAAAACGCTACAAAAAGCTGGGACTTTCTTCTGAGAATTTGAAATTTCCGCGATATTTCCCAACTTTACTTCCGTCGAGAAGAAAATAAAAATAAACAATCGTCTGCTTTGATTGCTTCAGTTCAGTTTTTCTCCCACTGGATGGAAATTATTAAATTTCATTGAAAATATTTAAAAAAGTTTAAGAACGTTACTGATATTAGAATTTTATAATTCATTCATAAAAAATTAAATCTAAAATTTACTTAATGCTTTTTTTTAAAAAATCAAGCTTTAATGCTGTGGCCTGACGTCAGTATTTGCAGGCAGTCATATTTCTTGGCGCAATTATATTGAAGAAGGCTCTGAGGGTTCATATTTTCCCGCGTGTTTAATCGTGTTTTTCGTGTAGATTTATATGTCGATTTTTGACGTTTGGAATAAAAAGTTGCTAACAGATGTAGGATTCTTATTTTGTAATCTCTTGTGATATGTATTGAAAATAATATAGATTACAAAGAATACTTTGACTGCAGAAACAGTAAGTAAGTAAAAAATACAAATCTTCGAATTTGATATAGTAAGTAAGATGATAGTAGTTAATCGGTTTTGGTATATTTTAAACATTTATTTTTATTTAATTAAATTTACAGTGTAATTATGGTTAGATTAATTATTCTAATTATGAATAACAGGTTTGAATTATTCTGTTTTTATGTAATCCATAAACAGTTGTTTTGTAGGTTTGTAAGTTTTTTTCTTTATTGTATACTATGTGCTGTTTTGGCTTATAACTTTTTTTTATAAATATTTCAAGAACGACATTAGTTTGCCTGCATAAAAAATGTAGTAGTTTTGTACACTGACAGAAAAGTGAAAATTGTTTATTTCTTATAAATGTCAGCATGACCTAAACGTCAGTCTGTATTTCCAGAGAACAAGTCTTTCAAAAGAAGACAGACGTAATCCATTAACATTATATTTTGTTGGACAGATCAATAAATTATTTAACAATAGTGTTTACAAGTGCTAAAACTGTTTTGTCAAGTAGTTATTCATTTGTTGAGAAAAAAAAAAAAAAAAACTCTTCCTTGGCACAGGAAAAGTTAGTGACCCTAGCAGGGAAAAATGCTTTTCTATTCATTCCAAACTAGTACATTATTTTAATTTTGGAACCTTCAAAACTCTATATTTTCAAAAATTTCTCTGTTTTATACTGGTTGAGTACAAATGTTAGCTTCATGTGATTACAAATTTGTATAGTATGCATTAGCAAATACTTTTATTTAGTTAATGTTTTTATTTGTAGGTTTAACTCAGGTCTTAATTTTTCTTAGCAGTTTGGAGACAAACTGATATTATGTAAATTAGTAAACACTTCTGTTTAGATTTTTTTTTTCATTTTAATGTAAATATTTTAGTACTAAACTAGTACTATATTGTATTTAGTATTTATATTTAGTACTATATTGTATTTTAATACTAAATTATATTATTAATTAAAAATGTCTTTTGTATACAGATATTTGGTTCATATAATTCTGGTTTTATTATGAATTTTTTACAAATATGTATTTTACAAAAATTACATTTTGGAAACTTTAGATTGCCATGTAAGATCTCTAAAAGATTTTGCTGTTAAATTTCAGTGCCATTTCACAGATTTTATTGAGCAAAGTTTCAGTAGAAACAATTTAAGAGATGATTTTATTTTTCTGTTTTGTTTTCAAACATAATTGAAGCTAAAAAATATTTTTTGATTCCTTGAACAGCAGTTGTTTGGTAATGGAGAAAGTGTGCATGAAGATTCCATATTCAAGTATAATGCTTCAACATGAATTTTAATTTATGCTAAATTATTAAGAATTTTCCTTTCCTTCACTCAGTGCTCAAACAGGTAGAATTTTTTGCATGACTCTTTAAATTAATGTAGAAGCATACACAATGTTGATATTATGACAGTAACTTCAGAACAAGTCTACGAAATTAATCATGGCAAGGAGTACAAGATTGCACCTGTCATTCGCAAGAGAACTGAGAGTGTCCTCTTGTCACACAGACATATACATTTACAAAAATTCATGCCTTCTTCAGGATTTGAACCCAAGCCCTTTGGTACAGATCTCAGTGTTGCTAAGCACTATTCCAGTTGTGCAGCTGCAAAAAATCTTGTGTAAATCTTTCCCGTTTGGTAAAGGTTTTAGTTACGAGTCCATTGATTTCAAGGGTAAACAGGTATCTTCATCAAAGCAGAGAAATTTGTTTCTTTGTTCCTTTGTTGATTTGATGTTTTACTTTGGGTTGTTCCTCTTCTGTATTAACCTGTTCATAACTAATGTCCCATAGGTGTGATACCGGAATTCTCTCCAGCCCAGCGTCCCTTCTACGCAAAGAGCTCCGATCAATCTCTTCAGTCCAGTGTCGCATATTCGTAACTTGGAATGATTTATACTACCCAACATTGAAAATGAAACACCAAGGAGTGCCCTAAAAATTATGCAAATTTCAGGGCAGATGTACATCCCTGAGTTAGGCAAATGATGTGAAATGCGCAGCTCTCCAATGCACATTGAAAAAGGTGCATAGGAAGGAACCTGCAGCATGTTAAATTTTCGTGCCATTATTTCTGTTAGGTAAAGCATCATAGAAAATTTTTCCTTGTTTCAGAGGATGCGTGTAATAGCACAGAATGCCAGACTGTCTTCAACAAAGGCAATTCCAGCAGATAGGTGATTTTACGAGAGCATGGTGATCAGACTGAGAAGGGCAGGTTGGTTCATATGGGAAAATATCAGTTGACACACACCTGGATGCAGCACATTGCACTGGCTGTACTGAAGATGGTTGGAACAAAGAAATGTGGCAAATTCGAGGGGTGCCGCTGCAGCCAGAGTGACGTCAGAATGCATGGATCATTGCATCCACCAGCAAGCTACTTTTATTTCCTTTCTGCAATCTATCAATTTTCTGTCTCCTTTCTCTCTTAGCTTTTTTCTGCAGCATGCTGAAGGCACTCTGGATGCTCCCATATCAGCCAGAACCATTTGTCCTCAATTGCTGACTAGTGGACTGCACACCTGATGTCGATTAAGAAGACTGTCATTCACCTCACATTATAGATGCCAACATCTGCAATGGTGCCGGGCTCGAGTGATGTGGAAGATGAAATGGCACAGAATAATGTTCTCAGATGAGTCATGCATCTGTTTTTCCAATATTTGCTGTGTACGAGTGTGGCATTGATGTGGAGACAGGTCTAGCCCAGCAGCAATTGTGGAACTCCCCCACAGCACGACAACACAGCATCATGGTTTGGGACGCAATTGCATACGATTCCAGGTCACCTCTAGTGGCTATTTCTCTGGATACCAGCTGTAGTCTCATTGACTCTGTACCTAGATGTTTTGCTTCCTGTATCACCACCCAAAGTTGTCTTATAACCTACCGAATCAGCAATGTTCTCGCTATGTATTATGCATATCATTTTGAAATAAAAATAACTTATTGTTTGTTGCTGTCTCTCTCTGTTTGCCGAGTTTCATCACTTTCTAACCACTCCTTGGTGTTGCATTTTCAAAATTAGGTAGTGTATTTGAGATTATAAATGCCAGCAGATTTCGCTAAATGTTAAGTTTTCACATCAGTCGAGTCATATGGCTTTTGATTTAATGTATGGCATCAGTTTCTGGTTTTGATAGATTTATGGGTGTAAACAAACTGGGAATTACAGCTCTTTATAAGTGCACATGTAAGTTAAAGGGACAGTGACATTTTTGTTTATTGCACTAGGAAATTTTTTTTCTTTTTCATTTCTGTTATTTTCTTTTTTGTTATTAGAATAAGGGGAAGTGCATCCAACTCATTGTTTTCGTTTATGTTATTTGCTTTTTTTTTAATTAGGAGAGTATGGGAAAACGATGTGGCAGTTACAGGACTTGAACAATGAAACTTAGTAACTAAATAAGAAATTATGTCTATAAGAAAAATCCGGAATTGCTGAAAAAATGACAAGTTCGGATCTCTTACTTTATACTATATCACTAGATGTACACATGCGAATGCTGATAATATTATGCTTTGACTAGTATTTTTATTGGCATTTCTGGAATAGATAGTTATTATATAGCATGCCATGAAATATATGGGCCATTTCAAAATAATTTCTGATCACTTATATTCATTTTTGCCTTCCATTCTCTTTACTGGATTTTCTGGCAATACTGCACGGCCAGAATTGTTCAGCAGTAACTCTTTGACTGCTAACTATTCTAAGTTGAAGCACTTCATGTGAGTGCCATAGAATGACTGACCAAATCAACAAAATTTAATTTTTTCCTGTTACTAAGCAACGAACGATGTGTGAGGTTTCTGCAAGTGTTGAATATATACGATTGAAATAATTTCCGAATATGCACATCAGACAGCAAACGGCCAAAGCCCTCACTGATCACCATTTGTGTCCCTTAACTACACTGTCAGACACATATATGTGCCCATAGCATCCAAAGGGCCTAAGAAAATGTGTTGCACTCTCATTGATGTCATAGCCTTAATGTTGTTGAGCATATTATGAGATATGATAAAGTACCGGACCAGAGCTCATAAATCACTGTTTTATGATCTACAGGAAATGTATTTTATTAGCTATGCTTGCTGATCTGGCACTATTTTCCATTCACCAAGGACCTGTGAACTTCACATGAAGACAAGATTACCTGTAACACAGATCTGCATATATTAGACAGCTGCCCAGATGGTATAGTGGTTAGGGAAGCCTACTGCAGTACCAAAGGGCTTGAGTTCGAATCCAAGAAAAGACATAGTTGTAACTGTCTGTCGCTTCTTAGGAGGCGACAGTGGCAGCCTATTAAGTACCACCACTTCTGGCTTTAGGAGTGGCCATTGCCGAAAAGCAAGTGCCCACCATTAGGATTAAAAAAATGTTTGTATATATGTATTGGAAACTGATTATACTTTGCTTGAACAATGCTTGAAATAAATCTAGTAACAGATAATAAAATATTAGTTGCAATAATTTTTATGAATAAACTCCCCATTTAAGATAAAACAGTTTTAAGATTTAGTTTTTGAAAATAGTTAGTGAATTCTTTTTTAATTTACTCAAGGATACTTTTATGTAACATACAGGGTGCGGCAAAATGATAGGCACTATTTTGAATGCCAATAAAAACCAAAACACATTAAGCAAAATTTTTTTTAAATTTCTTTTTGAAATCTACATTTCATGCCATTTAGGAACGTTATTTTTTAAAAATGATATCCCAGTAAAGATGATCGCCCAGTAAAGTCACCACTTTGTTTGGGAACATTTCTTGAAGAAGATTAAGTGAACGGCACGTGGTGTGTGATGTAGCACCATCCTGCTGGAACCAAAGATGTTCTCGGTGATTATCGTTCAACTTGTTAACTTTTGGACGCAGGAAATTTTTAAGCATATCAAAATATCGATCTCCGTTGGCTGTTACCGTTATTCCACCTTCTTCGAACAAGTAAGGACCCCACACGCCGAACTCAGATAATTCCACACCAGATGGTAACCTTTGGACTGTGAAGTTGTTGTTCATGAAGTTTCTGTGGTTTATTTGCCGATCAATAATGGAAATTTTGCTTATTTATGGTACCCGATAGGTGAAAGTGAGCTTCAGCGCTAGACATGAATGCAACGCCTCGGGGAATGTGTTGAAGACTATCCGAACATGAATTTGTACGAATTTCAAAATCTCTTTCACTTAATTCCAGCACTACCATCATTTTGTATGGATGCATTTGGAGTGAGTTGTGTAAAATTCTTCGAACACTTCTATCGGAAGTTCCCAAAGCTGCTGCATGCTTACGAGCTCTACGCCTTAGAGACTGTTGTACGGAAACTTTTACTTATCTTCCGGTGTTCTTACTGTCTTTGGTCAACTAGTAGATTTTTGTTTAAGCGCAGAACCTGTTTCCCTGAAGTGTAAAACCTACCAACGAATTGTTCTTCCATCCAGAACCGTGCCATGCTGACCAACATCAAACTGATTACGGAAGGCACGCTGCGTCGCTATCACAGATTTCCCATTTCTAATAAACTCTTCGACAACAAAAGCCAATGCACTCCGCTCCAAGCCATGTTGATAACTGACAATTGCATACTTTTGTCTATCTAACGCGACCGCGTATACAGTGTTGCCGGTTTTACAAACGGAGCAACCACTACTTGAAATCCTGCTTACCTTTTTGCTGCACCCTGTATACTGGATTTGTCAATGCTGTGATAATACGAGTTAAAAAAAAAAAAAAAAGAAAGGAAAAGTTAATGCTATTCTATCTGAAATTAGTATGTATATTGTGTATGAATCTAAACTGAGAAAGTGGGAAGTTATGCTGTGTATAAGTATCTTTATTATTTTCTTTTTTTGTAGATTTTATGATGACAACGTTTGAAAATATCTCTTCATTGAAAGAAGCAGATCAGTTAGTGCGGCTGGAAATATACTCAAATATAGTCAAGTAAATTCTTTTTTTTTTCCTTCTTTTTTTTTTTTTTTTTTTTT
>KK114637.1:368310-408408 GCA_000611955.2 Stegodyphus mimosarum
TTTTTTTTTTTTTTTTTTGTTTAAATAGCTGAAGTTTAGGTTTTCACATAGGAATAAGTTATTGACTGTATATATTTTAACTTAAAATTTGTTTTTCTGTGTTTTCTTATTAAAGAAGTCACTATTATCAGTTTAATTCTTATTTAGGTATCTGAATTTGATAGTAACATATAGGATGAGACAAATACTCGGCTCTCAGTGATTGCTGAATTATGACTACTATGAAGTGAATTAAGTGTTATCCTCTCATGCAATTATTTTCTATTTTTTTTTATTTATTTTTTTAAGGTTACAATAGCATTTTATGTTTTTGCAATATGTTAATATTTAGTCTCGCTTAAAGCCTTATGTGGTGGCCTTTTGAATAAGAAAGAACAGCTTTTCTTTGCGTGAGTTCAGATGTGCAATACACAGAATAATCTAAAATCTGGACCTCCAAATCACCAGCAGCATATTCTTTTTTAGAAACTTTTTTAATACTCTATGCTTGCGCATTTGATATTTTTCATTATAAAACATAGTGGGGAAGTCCAAGTCTTAATTTCCTTTAGCTCTGGCACCAACCTTGCGAATCCTCATTTATTATTTTTTTGCTTTCATCATTGCATGAGTATTAACACACTTCATCTTGAGAAATGACTCATTCAACAATGTCTAAACATTTTTTTTTTTTTAATATTACTAATTGAAAAGAGCATAATTTTGGCATTATGCTTGGTAATGATTATAGACTTCCGTTAACTCCACTGTTAAATATTTAGTTTGCTGATTAGGAGAAATTTAATAGAGATATCTTTTCATATGGAATAAATAGACTTTGTAGATGATGTTCATAGGTTAAAAGGATTACATTTAGTGCTGCTTGAAATCAGAATAACTGATATGTTATTTACTTAAGCCCTGGACCATGCTAAAACTGGTGGGGCTGAACCAGATGGCAGAATTTGGTAGAAGGCAAAATCTTTTTACAGTTTAGAGCAGCAACAATATTAAGGAATAGAAAATAAAAGGTATGATGGCAAACTGCCCAAACTGAGGCAATTAATAGATTTGAACAAACAGCTCTAGTTAGGCTATGCACTGGCCATCTGCGTGTCTTTGTTTTGTGTCAGGCAATAAAGTTCATCCCTTTTGTCCAAAATGCCACTTGACTCAAGCCACTCCTGCTCATATCTTGTCTTGTGTTGGTTGCATGAGGAGACAACTGCTTTCCCATCTTAAGAATTGGTGGACCTGATCTGATGTTACTGTCGATTGGGTGCGATAAGTCACAAAGACAGGAATGGCAAGATCTTTAACATTTAAACAAGGCACAGGGAGGCAAAATTTTTAGGATTTAGGAATGCACTTCGCAGCAGAATTTCAGACTTGTAAGACCCTAAATTGTGTAGTGCCTGCCCTTGATAAGCCTTGAGATGTGGAAATTTATTTATTTAGGACGTTTTTCAAGCATAAATGGGGAATAAGTTTAAATGTAATAAATAAATAAACTAATACAATTCAGGCTTAATTTTATCAACATGTTATAGAAGAAAGACATTTATTAGAACAACATGTCTGTAATTGTCAACCTTATAAGGTATTTTTTACCTCCTTTCTGTATGCCTTCGTGGTGTAATGGTAGCAAACTTGGCGTGCATTTGAGAGGTTCAGGTTTCAGTCTGGCGAGGACATTGCGCATTTTTCATGTCTTATGCTTCAAAATAAACTAATGACTCTATAGTGGCACCCAAACTAAAAGGTTGTGGATGATGATTCTTCACCACCAGGATTTGGCGATTGGGTCCCCTAATCCCCAGTTGTTCTTTAAAAGGTGGAGTATATAAGGTATGTTCGCCCTTCAATATGCCTTCGTGGTGTAACGGTTAGCACCTTTGTTCCATATTCAAGAGGTAGAGGTTCAATTTCCGGCGAGGACGTTGCTAATATTTCGTGTTTTCTGCTTCAATAACCATAGTGACTCTACAATCTCATGATACATCACCAACAGTGTACAGTGATTTCTAGCTGAGCTTTGTGATTATAACTGCAAATCTGAAGGTTTTCAGCAAGAGGGTTCACAAACAAAATGTGAAATTTTCCATTTCATGGAAATTGTGAATAAATGAAGGTGATATAACATAAGTTTTTCATTGCAATAATAATCTCACTTCAGATCTGTTTCACAAGGAAAATATTTCTTTCTGGATTTATCATATGTTAGGTTCTTTAAGTCATTCTATTAGGAACTGGTAAGACCAAGGAAAATATCTCCTGCTGAGAGCCAGTAAATCAATGAAGTATCAAAGTGATGGCAGTCCTAATCAGCTAATGAACAGTGAAATCTTCAGAGAAATTATTGCTAACGATAGGGAAAAAAATCATAGAGAAATTGCTAGAACGAAAAATATCAATTGGCAATTTAGTGGGAATTCTTGACAACTGAATTAAACTTTTTTCTATATATAGAATTAAAAACAAAGTATTTGCACAGAAAATAAACTAAACAACTTACATTGAAAGAAATGTTTTAATACAGCGAACAAATAAATATTGAGTGTTTTTAAATTTTAATTTCATAAAGCATATAAATGCTTCATTATTTTATGAATCACTGTTTCATACTTTTAATTTTATATTTGCTGCATGTCATCTTACTAGATTTATCCAGAAAAATCCTAAACAGGAATGGCCAAATCTTGGACTTGGTTCTATAATTACCAAAAAACCGTATATTTGTGTTAATTGTATGCAGTGTATCAAATTTAAGACTATTAAATTTTTTGTTTGTGTTTTTAATGCTTAAATAGCATCTTTTGAGTATAGAGGCATTTTTAGATAGCTAAGTCTTTTGAACAATGTATTTTACATTTTAAAAATATTTAAACTGTTTTAAAAGAAAAAAAAAAAAAGTTTTCACCTTCCTTAATCTTGTAGCTTGAGGAACAAAATATAAATTGCGAAAACAAAACTATTGGTGTTCTAAGTGTCAAAAAATGAAATCAAAAGTGTTTGCTAAAAATAAATCTTTTTTTTCTGAACAAGGTTTGAAATAATTTGAAGTAAAGTAATTTTTTTTTATGCAACATAATTTTGGTTGTTTGTTTTAGGTTATTAAAATATCTAAAGCTGATTGTTAGACATTGTAGGTCTTTTATCCTCTTCGTCTAAATTTACTGATTGTTTTTCACTGAAATCCTAAATAAATGAAGAACAATCATATTTTTGTCTGCTGTAAGCGTTACGAATTCGAAAATTATTGACTAAACTATTAGAAACTGAAACAGTTTAAATTTCTGAAATAATACATAATATTCAAAACTGATGTTTTGGTATCTTTTTTTACCTACAACCCAAAGCTTTTGATTTCATGTGTGGCACATTTAAATTTCAGATATCTTTCTTTATATAACAGTATTTCCTCCAAAATAAGACCAAATCTTATTTATATGAATTTTTGCTCCAAGGAATTCATTAGGGTTTGTTTTCAGAGAATATTATATTTTTTTTCATATACAATTAACATTTATTCATGTAAAATATTTATTTTTATTCAATTACAGTGCAGCATGTCATCTTCTGGAACATTGTCATAAAATTTCAAACCTCAAATTCTGACTCGACTTTCTTGGAACTTTTTTTTCCTGCAGAATCATTGGCCTTTATCTCTCATGTCTAGCAACAGAGCTGTCCTTAAATGAGGCTTTGTACACTGTGCAAAATAAAAGAAAGGGGGGGGCAGTTCTGTATCTCCTGTTCTACTGGGCCAATTGACAAAATTCAGCTTGCATTTTTCATGTCTCGAAAGTGCGACTTAGGATATATATTAGATTTATATATAACATTATTCTAACATAGATATTTTGACACAAAATCGGACTTTTTCTGATATGAAATGCCAATTTTTTTCCATATTTCGTTTCTACAACTCAAATTATGCCAACCTGCCAAGTTTTGTAAAAATCGCATGAGTAGTTATTAAAAAATTATCTCTCAAAATTTTAGCTCCTCAATGTTAATTGGATTTGATATATATTTACTAATGTCTCTTTTTTTTCTTAAACTTGGTTGATTTCTTCTTCCAGAATTCGAAATTAAGGCTTAATCCAAATATAATTCAGACATTTTTATGATTTATTTTTAAAATTTGTATTAATTTTTATAAATTTTTCGAAAACATTTTGAATTATAACCTATAAAATTTTTGCTATCATCTTAAAGCAGATGTATGCATTTCTAGGCAAACCTGCAAAAAATGAGAGTTTTTTTATTCAGAATTTTCTAAGATATATATGAAATTACACATTGGTGCGTTTTGAAATTTGGAATCTTTTTTGTCCGATAATAACGTCAAATGTGGTTTACGCACTTTGTAAAAATTATTTTAAAGTATGAACGGTGAATTTTTTCCCACTTGTCTGCAATGCAAAAAAAGGACAGGAAAATTAGGTTGCTTAAATTAAGAAGTTCACCAAGTCATATTCTTGGCACAAACTGGAAAAAATGCGGCAAGATAAATTTTTGAATTTCACCGTAAATTTTGCACCAAATTTTACAAAATGCAATATTTAGGCATAATTTGAGTTGTAGAATCGAAATATGAAAAAAAAATTGGCATGTCGTTTCAGAAAAAGTCTGATTTTGTGTCAAAATACCGCTATATATAGAAGATTGCTATGTATCCTAAGTCATGCTTTCAAGACATGGAAAATGCAATTTGAATTTCGTCCATCAGCCCAGTAAAACACAAGATATGGAACTGTCTCACTTTTTTTTTTTTTTTGCGCAATGTACTTATAGCTAGCTTACTGTGCATTGCTACACAACTATGAGTGATTTTATTCCATGGGCTCTTAAATGTAAGTTACAACCTCTTGTAGGCTAGGTTTCACAAAGTGTCTGCACTGTTTTCAGAGTGTTGCAAAATGTCTGCACAGAGCAAAGCATAAGCTATTTAATTTCTCTTTCAAATTTAATCTCTTATCATTGAGCAAACTAAGTAATGTAAAAGTAATAAATGCAGTCCTTCATATCTACTTTTATCAGTTACTAGCTGCATTTGTATTAAAATCATTTTATACTTTTTTTCTTTTTAATAACTTTTAGGTGGCAGGCTGCACAACTGTTGGTATTTAAAAAGTTATTGTCATTAAGAAAAGATGCAAGAGCAAATTTAATAATTTCAGCATCATTCTGCTTAAATAGTGCTGCTGGTAATTCTTTTGGTACTTTTTTGCACACGTTCATTAATGAAAAATACTTCAAGTTATGGGAAACATGTAAAATGATCTTTATTCTTTCCCACGGGCAAGCTTCTGTTAAGCGAGAATTTAGTATGAATAAAAGTATAGAAATAGAAATTTTGGGCTGAAATTCATACATTGCCCAGCACATAGTTTGTGATATGGGAAACATGCTGATGGGATTCACAATGTATCAATTGTGAAAAAGATGAGAGCGATAGCTTCATCAGCTCATTCACAGTATTGACTATATTTGGAAGAGCAGAAGAAAAAAAGAAGAAATTATTCATAATAACAATTAAAAAAAAAGAAAAGAAAAGAAAGAAAGAAAAAAGAAATGCAGAATCAACATATGAGTTGATTTCTCTTAAAAGAAAGAAAACTGTTAGAAATAGAAGTCAAAATGATTGAAAATAAAGCAAATGAATTTGTTGAAAAGCTTGATGTTACAAGACTTGAATCTTTTAAATAAATCTAATGAAATGTGAAAACGATTTGTGAAGAACAAACTCTGTTTAGAGAATTAGATTGAGACATTAATGAAAAGAGATGAAAAAGCCAAAAATAAAAATATTATTACTCATTAATAAGCATAAATGTTTTTGTTTATTTTTTTATGCTGTAAAGTACTTTGTTTGAATATAATAAATATCACATATTCTTATTTATATTCTGTATTTTTAACTGAAATTTCATCATTAAATCTTGTAATATAGTTTAGTTTTGCATAGTTTTTTCCCCCCTCGCATTGTAACTTCTGTAACTTGAACTGTTATTTAAAACAATAATAATAATAAAAAATGTAATTGTTTTCCATGGTTGAATAATGCTCATTCTGTCTTAATAAATACTGAATTTTTCATATTTTAAATTACAAGTCTCATTTTTCTTTTAAGGTTATGCAGTTGTGTACATATGTAATTAAACAGCTGCTTATTTCTTTTTCTTAAAATGTACTTGAAAAGTGCTTATCTTTTTAACTAAATATGGCTACTAACCCTGTTACAGGTTCAGCATTATATCTTCCTTTTATCATTATTCCATATAATCTTGGATGCTTCTGTTGCCTCCATTCTTTTTGTCAGTTCTGCCATCACTTTCAGCATTGTGTCTTCTTTGCTGTTAACACCCCTTACAGGACAAATATCTTGTTTACTGGCTTTCTGGAAAATCTCAGCTTTTCGATATGCTAGAGCATTCTTCAGATCTTCTTTGCCTTCTATTTGAAGTGCTTTTGCTATTTCAGGATCCCAAATACTATCCACAAAATACTGAAAGTTGAATGTGTCTTTAATTTCTTGCCCACAGTTCAGAAATGCTAGCTGTGTTAACTTTTCAGTGACAGTTGTGAGTTCTTGAAAGGTTTCTCCTGCTACTACCAACTGCAGCTTAAGAGTGTCAGGTCTTAAACTGCAGTTGGTAGAGTAATATTTGAGGAATGTTTCTCCAAGCTGCAATTCTAGGGCATTAATACATGAGTATCTGAATATTTTTCAGTAGGAGCGTCTGCAAGATGTCTGCTGCCACTCCTCATAAACAGGTTGTCAAATTTAATGCTTTGGTTACAAGATCCCACTGATTTTCATGACAAATCATTTGAAACTGTGTTTTATACATGTTCCAGGATGACTTCCATATCACAAGAGCTTAGGCGTGGAGCAAGGGCGCTGACTCAGAATGTTATTCAAAGCAGAAATGTTAAACGTCGTTCTGACTCCAAGAAGATTAATATTTATTTACATTTTTTGGATATAAAATAATGCAGGTAGAAAATCATTCAATGTTTTCTTGTCGAAGGCCTACTGTTGCCACTCTGGCAAAAAGAAAAATGTATGCGAGAAGTTTCATGGATGGCATTTCATTAACGCGAATGATGTCGCCACACACCTCCTTCCCAGTGATAGCGTTATACATCGTAATCTTTCAGGTATGCCGGAAATCTCACCCTTCGTCCAGCTTTTGTGTTTCTAGGATGAATATCTTCGGAAGAATCATTGTCTCCAGGAAGTGGAGGTGAGATTTTGGAGTTATCAGCTTTGTGTATCTGGAGATTTGTTGTTATTTCATTCTTGATGCTGAAACATGGTTTCAGTCTATCTATCGATATCCTTTTAATTTTATGAGACTTCCACATCGAAAAATTTCTTGAAAAGTTTTTTAACTAAATATGGTCCGAGGTAGAGTGGTTGAAGGGAAGATGAAATCATTTTTATAGATGAATACATGTGAACAATTTGCTAAGTCCTTGTGCACGAAAATTAGTTTTTTTTCATGGCTGGTTCTTGGTGTTGGTTTTAGGTTTTGGATGTGACTTTGCAATTTTTGTATAAAATCTGAATGCGTAACAGCTGGGACATAACTGAAAAATTCTCCAGGCAAACAGATTGGTGCACCGTACACAAGTTAAGCAGAAGAACGATGCAAATCCTCTTTAATGGTGGATCGAATGCCAAGAGGATTCAAAAGTAGGATGTCAATCCAAGAATTTGACGTTTGCAGGTGGGATTTTAGGCTGTTTTTCAAGGTTCAATGTTGTACAATTAAACCATTAGATTGTGGATGATAAGGCGTGGTGCTATTAGCCTTGAAGCCTAGGTATTTGCTCAAGGATCTGAAGCGCTGGCTGTCAAATTGTTGATGTCAGATGTTATCTTCTCTGGGATTCCAAATCTCGAAATCCAAGTTGCGATGAGGGCATGTGCGATGGACTCTGCGGTTTGGTCTTCCAGAGGTACAACTTCGATCCACCGAGTGAATCTATCGATGATGGTAACCAGGTACCTAAAATCTTTGCAAGATGGTAAAGGGCCAATAATTTTGATATTAAGGTGCTTGAAACATTGATTGGGAACTTTGAATTCAGCAGCTGGAGCATCATGGGTATGTTTGTGAATTTTGGCTCATTGGCATTGCAAACATGCTCTAGACCACAGGTGACAGACCACAGGTCTTTGTTTATACCAGGCCAACTGAATCTTTTTGTCACCAGCTTCGTTGTTGCACGAATTCCACGATTGGATAAGTTATGTATAGAGAAAAATACTTGTTTACGAAATTCTTTAGGAATGTATGGCCTGTTAAAATTACTGGAGGTATCACAGTAAATTTTCTTATTGCTATCCTGAATAGGAATTTGTACTATTTTGAAACTGGAATTTGATTTAAGAATCCTGAGGTCTTTATCCTCCTGGCAATCTGCTATAACTTTATAATCAATTGGAGCTGGGATAGTGATGATGTCAATTCTTGATAGCGTGACAGCTACAATGTTTTCTTTTCCAGAAATGTGGCGTATGTCTGCGGTGAATTCGGCAATATAGTTCAACTGCCGTACTTGTCTTGGAGAGGCTTTATCTAAATTCTGGTAGAAGGCGAAAGTGATAGATTTATGATCAGTGAAGAAAGTAAATGATCGTCCTTCCAGAATGTGTTTAAAATACTGTACTGCTAGGTAGATTGTGTTTAAAATACTGCTAGGTAGATTGCAAGTAGTTCTTGATCGTATGCACTGTAATTTCTCTGTTGGTGAGAGGGATTGGGAGAAAAAGCTTAGCGGTTTGCCATTATTGGATAGCTGATGAATCACAGCACCCATGGCAGAATCAGATGCATCTGTAGTTAGGGTGATCTGCGCCGCTTGATTGGGGTGAACTAACAGTACAGAGCTGCACAGTGCACTTTTGATATCAGTGAAAGCCTTCTGCGCATCATCGGTCCAAATTAAAGATTATTTGCTGTTTTTCTTTACTCCTTTCAGCAAGATTGTCAGTGGTTGTTGTAGTTTGGCACAGTTTGGAATGAAACGATGGTAAAAGTTCACCATACCCAAAAATCTGCGTAAGCTTGTTAAGGATTCTGGTTTAGGATATTCTTTAATTGTATTGACTTCGATGGAAGAGGCTCGATTCCTTCCATTGATATTTCATATCCTAAAAATTCAACTTTGCTCAGAACAAATTTGCATTTTGCAGTCCATAGTTATTGAGTTTTTGGAAGATTAATTCAAGATGTTTTTTGTGTGTTTCAGTGTCTGGCGGGGCGATGAGGATGTCATCGAGATAGCAAAATACAAAGTCTAGGCCGCCAAGCAATGTGTTCATAAACTTTTGGAAGGTTTGTGCAGTGTTGCATAAGCCAGATGTCATATAAGGAAATTCAGAAAGTGCGAAAGGTGTTATGATGGCAGTCTTTGGAATGTCAGCTTCATGCACAGGAATCTGTTGGTAGGCTCTCATCAAATGTATGGTTGAAAAAGTCGTTTTTCCATGCAGAATGTGAGTACAGTCCGTAAGAAATGGTAGTGGGTTTGCCACAAGGTCTCCAGTCACTGGATTTTTTTTAATGTGAGGTGTAATGAACTTGACCGGCTGCTTTTGAATGGTCTGCAGAGACCTTCCTGCAGCATATAATCGAATTCCTTTTTCGCGGCAATCAACTTTTCTTGTGAAAGTCTTCCGACTTTGAAGGATACAGGGTTACCTTTGGTTTCGATGTAATCTTGCACATCATGTTCTTTAATTTTATTGTTTTTTATGTTGGGTTTAAGTAAGTTAAGAAATCTGTTTAGGATGGCTCTATATGGGTTTTGAAAAGTATTAGAAATGAATTTAGAAGTGACGCTATTGTTACACAAAGCACCTTTAGTCGTTAATGAGGTGGTGCCATTGATTAATTTTCTGTTTTTACTATCAACTAACAAATTAAAATGTAAAAGGAAGTCTATTCCGATGATAGGTTTATTAACATCCGCAATGATAAAAGACCAGTTGAAAGATCTGCATAGCCCTAAATCTAGCTCTAATAATTTTTGACCATATGTTTTGATTGTTGTACCGTTAGCTGCGACTAACTCAAACTTAGCCATAGTTCTTTTTTCTGATGGTGTTGGGGAAATAAACGATATTTATGCTCCAGTGTCAATTAAAAAATGGGTTGCTGCTGTGTGAATATATAGACGACTCAGCTGTACCCCTTGACTTTCTGTCATCATCAAAGGCCGGGGATTCAGTTTTCCTGTTTCGAGACCTGATATTTACATGGTGGGGTTAACTTGTACGCTCTCTCACCAAAGCATTGATGAAAATAACAATTATTTGGGTTATTGTTATTTTGAAACGATTTCTAGAATTTGACCTGTATTGTCATCTATGTGGACTGGAATTTCTACGCCTATTCATTTCTGCTATCTGCAGTGTCAAGTTTGATATCTGTTTTTGTAGATTTTCGGCTGTAATGTTATCAGATGGGGAAGAAACAATGCGAGCTACCTGGGGTGGATTGGGATTTAATTCCCATATTTTGTCAACCATTGTAGACAATTTGGACAAATTATCACTACTTATAGATAAAATGCTTTCCATATTAAGTGGTAGTCGTCGCATCCACAATGTTTTCAAAAATTCATCTGGTACATTCTCAGCCGCCAAGTTACGCATTTCGCAGAGAAGTTGGGATGGTTTCTTATCCCCCACTTCTAATTCAGTCAGAAGTTTTGTGTTTCAGAGTCGGCAAAAATTTCAATCAGCCTCTTTAATGCCCAGATTTTTGCTGTTGTCTGGTGGTTTGGTGAGAATATTAGAGATTTGTGATGATATCCCTGTGTCAATAGAACTGACTACATAATCGTATTTTGTTTGATCAGCCGTTATTCCAGCATTGTGAAATTGGGCCTTAATCTGAAGAAACCATATTTTGGGGTCAGGTTTCCAAAAAGGGGAATTTTGATGCTGACCTTGGCGACCGTCACAGATTTGGCATTAGTTTTGGTTTGTTTACTTTCATCTCCTTCAGCGATAGTAGAATTAGGCTTAACGGAAGTACAGCTACCTTTTTATTTTTTATAGTTTAAGCTTTTCCGGATAATGTTTGCTTAGTAAAAACTAGTTCATTTATTCTTAACACATTTGATGCATTCAGAAAATTCTAATTGTATACATTACCGTTGACGACATATTGCAATATAGAACGAAAATTTTTAAAGTTGACTTACCATTTTATGAGTATTTCGATCCCACGTACATTCTGAATTTATTTTTCATAGACACATAAAAACAATCAAACCATCAATTCCTGATGTAATCCATGAGCACCAGAAGCACTTTGAAATCAAAACCATCACTCTATCCAACGTCGAACTCAGAAAAAGAAAATCTGCGGAACTTAAAAAAGGGGGAGTAGCTGCTTACGACACTGTCCGTAACATATATTAGATTTGATGTCACCACATAGAATAAGCTGTAATGCTTAAAGCAGGCTGAGCTGTTATGTTCATAGATGAAGCTGGATGTATAAATTTCTGCACTAATCTTAGACTCTCTTTTTCCAGTCTCTTATTTATTTTTGCATTTTTGACTTATTTCTTCAAAGTTCCTAGCTTTGCAATTTTACCATTTCCAACTCTTCTTCAAACTTTTCTTCTGTGGTGGTTGTTCTTTTTTTCATAGCACTGTAAGTTTTCCCTTCAACAGCGGCAATATTCTCCTTCATGTCAGTAAAGGCCGACAAGATACAATGTTTTATTACTGCTGCTTTCTTCCTCATCTCAGCATGATTTGCCTCGATGGAGTTCTTCATTTCTGCTCCTTCCTTCTTCATCTCAATGGCATTTGCTTCAATGCAGTTCTTTGTTTCTGCGGCATTTTCGCCAGTGGAATTTTTCATGTCGGTGAAGTTTTTTGTTTTCGCAACATTCGCTGCCTGTGTTGTATTCATGTCAAGAGAACTTGCAGCGATCATTTCCATGAAGGCTTTCAGCTGTTCTTCCATCCTCAGCATTACAAAAAACCTCAAATTCTGACACCAGTTGTTCATGCATTGAGGCTTTTTATATTGTTCATGTTTCTTTAAATAATGAGTCCTGATAAGCAGGAAAAAAGGGAACAATTTACTATGGATAATAAGCAAAATAAATAGTACACACAGCATAATAATGGTTGGAAATAGCTCAAGAGAACACCGATATCTAGCAGTTTCTCCTTAATACATGAAATAAATCTTAAATTCCCTCAAATCGCTCTCAGGGTAAATTCTGACTTGTAGTTTAGCTAACTGCTAAGTCTCACAGATTTGCAACTGACCTCCCTATCTCTCCAACTTATATTTATACTCTGCAGCATGGCTCTGAGAATTTCTATAAGAATCAGATCATAGGGAATCCAAAACGTGTTTTCGGGAATCTTCCAGAAAGTCACCAGGTTGGCTAGAAATTGCCAAATGACACCAATTTGGCGACGAAAACTCTTGCTAAAGCCTCTCAGGAGCGAAATTACCTATATCTCATATTTTAATTCAGCTATTTTTAAAATTTTGAAGCTGTTCCACTCAGAATTAAAAGATCTGTAAGTCTATGCAATAAATAAACACTTAAGTACAAGAGATATGACCTCAAATTGGATTAAATAATAATAATAATAATAGTAACCCCTCAAAATTACCATTCTGAAAACTAACTCTTAGAAATAATACCCAGAAAATGGTACAAAGTATTACAACAATACAGAAAGTAAAAAACTGCAGCAAAAAGGATTAAAGCAATTACATCATTTTATTTCTTTTGACATGCTGGCTGTGTGTATCTTAACGACACCTTCTTCTTTGGGGGGGGGAGGGAAGAGGGATAGATTTGGGAACACCTTTTTCAGTATAAATTAATGAAACTGCATTTCTGGTTTTCATACAATTTAACCTTGTGAAAGGTTTCATAGAAATGTTCCACTTTTGTAAACCAGGAGAAACCTGTGTGTGTACACATATTGCTTGTCTTAAATAAAGGCTATTGCAAACTGTTACAAATTTTGTATATATATAATTAATTTCATGAAATTATATGTAAATTGTAATATCTCTTTGCATAAATTAACATATAAGCCTCAAGAGAGTGAAGCTTCGCTGGAAAATTACAGGGCAAGTCCATTTAACATTTAGATAAGTGGCTATCTCACCAATGGCTGTCTTGCCAAATTCACAAGATAACGTCAGTGGTTTGGAGACTAATTTTTGTCACCAAATTTGGCAGGAAATTATTAAAAGTCGTCAAACTTGATAGCATTTTGTTATTATCCCTATATGTAATTGCAACTGTATCTGGCCCTATATCTAACTTTATATGCCTCCAGCATCTTCGAAACTTTCAGTACCTTTGAGAAGTCAAAGATACTGAAATTTCTCAGCAGACGAGCGAAAACTTTTTTAAACCAGAGAGAGCATAATCAGAGTTTAGTACAGATTATTGAGAGATTGCATAGAGGCTTTTATATTGTTTTGCGTTTAAGTTTCGTAGTAGTTTGAAGTGGTAACAACTGATTGTAGTTTGTCATACTGCGAAGAGTTGTATGAGTACTTCTGTGGAAAGTTTCAGAGCTGTAAAGTATTACTTTTCGGAAAATAAATTTTATCTAGTTATCATCACTTCTGTATGCGTTCAATTCATTATGAACCCCTATGCACAGAACAGTGCTCATAAAGAAAATCTTTGCTGTTCTATAACATTAAATTTAATTTAAGAAGAATTGTAGATGTAAAGTTTTAGAACATAATTTTGTATTTCTTTTCCAAATATAACATGGTAAATGCAGCTCAACCTCAAAATTTAGAGATCAATCATTGATAATAAAATATTTTATGTATATGACTTTCTTAAATTTGTCATGGTTTAAATTATCATGCAAATGAACGTAATTCATCACTATTTAATTTTCTGTTGTTTATTCATTGTAACCAAAATTTGAATATCTGAAATTCTTAAAAAATTGCTTTTGAAAACTTCAGTTTTTTTGGGGGGGGGGCAAAAACTTTTCTAAGATTGTTAAAGTTTTTTTTTTAAACAACTTATTTTATTTTTAAAGTTGTTTTTATGCAGCTTGAATAGTTAGAATTAATTGGTACTGAAAGGCAAATTATTCATACTTATGAAGTAATTTTTTCTTTAGATATGTGTGTTATATTTACTTTTGTTTATTTATTTAATAGAAAATTCTCTGAAAATCCAGAAAATGACAACATCAAGTTGAAAAAAAGTGATGCAAATATCCTCTTTGGTGAGATTTTAACAGATGTTAAACAAGGAAACAGTAAAGTATATGAGATAGCAGTAAATGTATTGCTTTCTTGTATCAGAAATAAAAATTTGGCAAAGTAAGTTAGTTAAGAGAAATGCATTATTTATATTAAGTATTTATGTGATTATTGATAATATTAGATTCTGCATAATAAACTTTGAAAACTTTTGAAAGAAAAATCAGTATTCACCAGTATGGCTTTGAAAAAAGCATTCTACTAGCCACCAGCATTACAAAGTTACCTGATTAATTTCAGATGTGTTACAAAATTAAGAAATCAGTAAAGCCCCATTTCTTGATATATTTGAAGGCCTTTGACCATGTATGGCTGAAGGAGCTCATCTAGAAATTCAATTATTCAAATTATTCCTTGTTTCCTGGACTGCAGTATACACATCATGAATTTTTATCTTCATGATAGATATTACTTTGTCATTTACAAGATATTACTTTGTCATTTACATTACATACTGAAAATCCTTTCCAGGCGTATCACAAGAGCCATTATTAAGCTCGGTCATATTCCCCTTTTACGCGAATGTCATACCACAAATACCTTACACTATACTTGCCAATGTATGCATCCTGTATGTACACTCATGTGCAAAATTAAGAGAATTTGCAAATCGGACTTTATGTAAGTGTACATGTGTGTATCTGCCAAGCTATGGTTGTACAGGGAATGCAAGTGTATGGGGGGGGTTAGTGATTAGTGTGCTCATACTACTTCACGATATTTGCATGTTTCTTGCAAGAGTTGGGTAAGTTTTATAAGGTATTGGGTAAATAACCACGAGCATATGGATGATGGAATGAGATGGAGAATTGTCAGTAGATTGGTGGCAGGCTAATCACAAGCACAATGGATACAGAGCTCAATGTAATGTCCAGTGTCCTCTTAAATTTATGGAAACAGTTTCAGTACACTGGATCCAGATAGAGACCTGGACTAGGTCGACCAGGATCCAAAATGTCAAATGAAGATCATTGTATGGCAGTTTCATCGTGGTGATACAGGTCTGCAACAGCTTCACAGCTCTCATGTGAGCTGCATGTCGGAAGCTCTGATGTGAGTTATCTGACTGCTGTGAGATACAGAGAGGAGATCGGAGAGCCATATGTTAAATTTTTCTGGGGCACACTTGGTCTTGGGTTCCTGTTAATGGATGATAATGCTCATTCACATAGGGCTCAGCTGTTCATTGATTATCTGGAAAATGGGCATATTCATTGCGTGGATTGGCCAGTAGATCTCCTGACCCTATAGAGTATATGTGGGCTGCTCTTGGGAGAGCAGTTTCATCTCACCATCCCTGAGATGAAAACTGCCTTGTTGCAGGAGGGGCATTGATTAGCACAGGGACTCTTCAACTGCCTTCATGCAAGCAGTATGCCATCATGTATGCAGCCTCCGTGGCTGTGAGAGGTTCCACAATCCATATTAGACGTATTTTCAGTTTGATATCAGAACATGGCTTTTGGACATCCCTGCTTTATGAGCTTCACTTATAATCATGCTTACATAGAATGACTTTTGAATGGTGCACCTCTTTCTGTGTTATAAATGCATATTCATAGCAAATGTCATTAAAATCTGTCCATAAGTTTTTCAGAAATTTGACATAATGGGCAAATTCTCTTAGTTTTGGACATGACCGTATGTCTGCTATTGTAAGATGATTCTCTCTCAAAATGCAAATTTGAGTTCAGTCATGCAACCACTTCAAAATATATTTATGCACTGGGATCATGGCTTCAAATGTAAAATGTAAATCCATTCTGATAAATATGAAGCAGTCCTTGTTACTAGAAAGAAAATTCTGGAACAAAATTCTAGCATGTGTAACATAGTCATTCGTTGTTCTTCATTCTTGATTAGTGACTTACATGGAGGCTCCACAATATACTGTTATTTCTAAGTTCTGGTCTTCTGAAGCTACACTGTACTCTCTAATTTTTTCGAACAACATTTTGTCTATTGATAGTAAGTTACTCATTCATAAAATGATGTTGCATCCCATAAACATGTATGCTTGTAAAATACAATTCATTCGGCTGCACACCTCTCAAAACATAATTCTTCATCAAATTACTATAACAGCAGACAGTTTATTAAAAGCATGTCCATTCATGAAAATAAAACAGATGAATTCATCTTTAAAGTAGCCAAAATGTTCTGTAGTAACATTTGCAAAGTGAATAATAATCCATCCCTGAAAAAGACTACAGTATTTCTCACAACAGTAGTTGAAAAAGATCTGGTGCTATTGTATGAATATTTAATTAATACTCCCAACTGAATTTAAATATTCAGTATAAATTTAATTTATTTGAGTTTAGATATAATTTCTGTACTGAAATTATTTTAACTATCTTCTCAAAATTAGTATGGTTCACAGAGAGTTCTTCTGGTAGCCCTCTTTCTCGCCTGCATTACTTCACATTCACTTTTCCCATAGCTAACCTTCTTCTTCCTGAATTATAATCTGACCAATTGCTGGCATCTCCTTTTACCTCAGCTCAGCGTAGCTTTTAGCATTCTTCTCAGTGACCTCATCTGTAAGAGTTGAATATGAGCTTGCACAGAGAGTTCTTGAAGGAAATTAGTCTCTGCTTTCTATCCAGTGTTATTTCATGTTGTTATGCATGGGATCAGGTTAGCACTTTGCAACTTCATATGTGATCCTGCTCACCTGAGCGATTCCCATACTAACAAATTTTTTAGAGGACTTTTAGGTGAATAGATTTTTAAGTGCTGCTATGATGTAATGATTATACATTTACAAATATGAGGATGAAATCCTAGTCTTGCACCCCTCTTTTACTACTCAATCTTTTGAAGAGACTTAAGGGATTTTTAATTACCTTTATGCTGCTAAGACATTGATATCTGCCAATAACATTAAGGATGAAAATATCACAGAGGATACAATGCAAGGAGTAAAATAAATCTTTATATCTTAAACTAATTATAATATAGCAAATGGCTTTGTCCCATCAGGAAATTAGTAACTTGCAATTTAATAAATAAATGAATCTTTACCTGATAGGTCTGGTTCTGAATCGTCGGCGTTGTCTTGAATCATCAGCTTCAATCCTTTAGACACGAACACTTTATTGACGATATTTACAAAACACTTGAAGATTTATGCCAATAACTGCATCATTATAAAATTTTTAATAACAGCTATCTTTACAATGAAACATTAGCTGCTCAACGATGAAAGTCTCAAAGTCTCAATACCATTCCGGTAGAATCCTTTCATCTCTCTGCCAACTGTCTGAAACAGCGATGGTGTCGTAGCTGACTGTCACAGCGCCACCTCTCATGGCGCCATCGGAGATTTCCCATCAGTCATCGGAGTTTCCACATCCTCCGGCCCAGAAAGACAAGATTGTCTTTTATCTTCAGAATCAAGTTCCAAGGGATACAGATGTTGTACAGCTCTTTCTAAGAACATCCCATTGTGTAATCTCACAGTGCAAGCTCGGATGCTGCCATCACGGCCTGTATGTGTCTCGGTTACTAAGCCACATTTCCATAACAGTCTTGGTTGGTTATCATCATGGGTCAATACAAAGGTGTTTTTTCTGATCTGCTGGGGCAAATTGCTCGTAGCACATTTATGAGCAGATTTCAAATCCATTAAATATAGCAGTTTCCATTTCTTCCAAAAATTGTTCAACAAGTTCAATCTATATTTATATCTCTTTTCCAGGTCTGACTTCGTAGAAGAGATTGCAAATATCTTTTCAGGTGGTAAAGCGGTTATTCTTTTTCCAATTAGAAAATGTCCTGGACATAATGGACTCGGCTCATTTGTTTCACTATAAACATAAGTCATCGGTCGGGAGTTGATGATGGCTTCCACTTCAGTTAAAGTTGTTTCAAGTTCTTGGTACTGTAAACAAGCTCTCCAAAGGATCTTTTTGAGACAGGTCTTAATAGATCGGACAAGCCTCTCCCAGAAACCTCCCCACCAAGCTGCTCTCTCGACTATAAATTTCCACTGGATCCTGTTTTCACTAAAAAAGTCCTGGACATCTCTATCCTTTATTAAGTTAAACATTCTTTGAATGTCTTTATCTGTTCTTTTGAATGTTTTAGCGTTGTCCGAGTAAATAATTTTACAAATTCCACGTCTTGAAATAAATCTTCTTAACGCTAGCATAAATTCTGCAGCAGATAAGTCATTCACAAGTTCAAGGTGCACAGCTCGTATTACGGCACAAGTAAACAATGCAACATACACCTTTTTCTCATTTTTTGTATATAGTGGTCCTAGAAAGTCTATGCCGCAAACTTCAAATGGTAAAGCTTCTCTGATTCTGTCTGGAGGTAGAGGAGACACATTTTGAGAGTAAGGCTTTGCTCTCAAACGTTGACAAATGAAACAGTTCTGCAAAATACTTTTCACCCTTTGTCTTCCTCTGAGAATCCACATTTTTTCTCTAAGCTGAGTAAGGGTTTCAGCAATTCCAGCATGAGCCAGTTTCTCATGAGCATATTTGATCTGCAAGTCCGAAAAATGATTCGAATTAGGCAAAATGATAAATGATAGGATGAACTTCTGCAAAGGTCAAATTTGAGTTCTGAAGTCTTCCACCTATTCTCATTATTCCATCTTCATCCAAAAATGGATTAAAATTCGCAATCCTAGATTTACTAGAAATTAGTTTCTTTTTCTGCAAGCATTCTATTTCTTCTGGAAAATGAGCATCTTGAGTTCTTTTAATCCAATATTTCTCAGATAACAGTATTTCTTCTGCTTCAAGTGGTTTCAAATTCTTTGTAGAAGTTTTCGTATTGTTAATAAATCTAAAAATCCAGGCTGTTATTCGTAATAATCTGGATAATTTGCTATATTTCTCTATGTCCAAAAGGTCTTGCTTCAAATTTACTACACAGCTGGCTTGGACCGTTTCATCTTTCTTCAATGAGGATCAATTCTTCAATCTCTCTTCTTCTACAGCATCAATTTCATATGTTGTATCTTCTTCTGGCCAAGTAGTTTCCTCTTATCTCAGCCATTTTGGACCCTGCAGCCAATCTCCACCTTTAAATAACAATTCTGAAGTTTTTCCTCTTGTTTGTAAATCTGCAGGATTATCAACACCAGGACAATGTGACCATTGATCTACATTTGTTTTCTCTTGAATTTCACGAACTCTATTTTGAACAAATGGCTTCCATGAATAGGCATTTCCTCTAATCCAATGTAAAACCACCTTGGAGTCTGTCCAAAATCGTACACTGATGTCTAAGTTCTTGAATACATTATTCACCACGTAGTTACTCAGTCTTGTTCCAATAACTGCAGCTAGGAGTTCTAAACGTGGTAAAGTTACTCTTTTCAAGGGTGCTACTCGAACTTTAGCAATGACAAAGTTTGTGAACACTTGCTGATTATTTGTTTGGTATCTAACGTAAATTACAGATCCAAACGCCTTTCCACTAGCATCAGTGAAACAATGAAGTTGAATATTGTATATCTGAAGTTTAGAATTATCTCTAAATAAATGTCTAGGCAACTTAAAATGTTCCAAGGTTTCAATCCGCCTACACCAATTAATCCATTTTTTATTAAGTTCTTTATTTAATTTATCATCCCAGTTTAAGCCAGTCTTCCAAATTTCTTGCATAAGAATTCTTCCTATCACTGTGAATGGATTCAAATAGCCTAATGGATCATAAATACGACTTATTAACTGTAACGCTTCCCTTTTAGTTATGCATTCATTTGTTTTCCGATTTTGATTTAAAATACCTTGAAATTCTACCCTTAAATTATCCTCCTTTGTATTCCATTTATATCCTAAGACTTTAGATTCTATAGGGCTTCGATATTCAGGATTCTCATTTGAGTTGAAATGATTTTGAAGATCAATAGAATTTGTCGACCATTTCCGCATATTAAAACTAGCCTCGTTTAAAATTTCTTTTACTCCTGCATAAATTTCTAATCCTTCGTTTACGTTATCTACTCCAGCTATTAAATCATCGACGTACAAACAATCGTTTAAAACATTAAATATTTCTGGAAATTCTGTTTTATATTTATTAATGTGGTATTTAATTGTTGCAGATAACAAGAAAGGGCTTGGTTTTGCACCAAAGAGTACTCTAGTCATTCTCAAAATTTTCAGATTAAAATCCTGGTTTGAAACTGGAAGATCATTAATCCATAAAAATCTAACAGCGTCCCTATCTTCCCGATTAAGGCTAATTTGAAGAAAGGCTTGTTCTATATCGCCACTGAAAGCTATCTTATTTAATCTAAAACGAAGTAAAATCATTAACAAATCGGGATTTAAATTTGGCCCAGAATGCAAACAATCGTTCAAAGAGATAGAATCATTCAAATGAGATGACGCATCAAAAACAACTCGAAATTTTGTGGTAGTCTTATCTTCACGTATTACTGCTTGATGTGGCATGTAATATAATTTAGAACCCGCCTCCGTATCTATTGTTTCAGCTATTCCCATTTCGAGATAATTATCTAGCACCTGTTTATATTTCTGGTAAGTCTCGGGTGCCCCTTTAAATTTACGCGTTAAACTATTTAGCCTTTTAAACGCCAAACCATAATTATCCTTCAATTCATCAGTTCTATCATTCCACGGTAAGCGCACTTCATATCTATTTCCAACAAGTTGAATTGTTTCATTAAAATTCTTTAAAATTTTATTTTCAATATCATTTTGTTCTTTTTCCTGAGTGATACCCATTGACTCTAAATCCCAAAAGTTTTTTAAAACAGTGTTAATTTCTTTATCTTTTTCGAAATTTTCTTGATTTGTAACACATTTCAAAACGTTAATAAATGACTGCTGAGCTATCATTTCATTTGGTTTATTAACCCCATTTACAGTCCATCCAAACATTGTTTCCGACGCAACAAGTGAGTCTGACAGTCTACGTGTTTTTCCCGAAACCATTTTCCAATAATAATCGCTCCCAATTAAGAGAGACAATTTATAATAATGTGAATTTCCATATGTCCTATCCGCGAGTTGTAATTTATTTTCATGAAAATAACGCTTTACTTCCTGACTGGGAATCCCAATTAAACCCTCACTTATTTTTTCTGCTTCTAAAACTTCGATCGAAATGCTGTTATGTCTCGTCTGCGGATTTCTCAAAACAATTTTATATCGTCTGCGCTTTTCACTCTTCGATGTATTAGAACCAAAGGAATGAATCGTAATATTCTCTTCCCCCACGCATTTCAACTTCAATTTCTTTGCAACGCTACTGACTACGAAAGAGCGCTGTGATCCAAGGTCAAACAGCACTCGAATGACTAATTTATTACTTTCACCCAGAGCTAAAACACTTGCGGTTTGCAGATATATTTCCTTACCCAAGTTCTTATTTTGTATAGATGATACTACAGTTTCTGAATTAGAAATGTCACTTTTATTCTCACTAGTTTCACAAATAGCGGTATGATGTTTTCGCGAACATAATTTGCATCTATTTTTAAATTTACAGTCTTTTACTATATGGTTTTTCTTTAAACAATTCCAACACCTGCCTTCTCTTTTTAAAATATCTTTTCTTTCGTTAACAGGTTTCGAACATTTTTCTATTTCGTGATTTTCTTTACAAAATAAACACTTTTGACTATCAATACTGGTGTTTAATAAGGCGGCAGTTGGCGTTTTATTTTTCTTAAAACCCCCTTTAAATGAATTATCTCTATCGCGTTCCTTTTCTCTAACAAATGTTTTATTATTATAAATTTCGTCCGATTCCCCTTTTCGAAACGATAAAGTTTTTTCTCTCGTTACTACCTCCTCTTTTAAATAGTTTAACAATTTACCAACATCCCAAGATTCGGTTTCGTCTTTATAATCCCTATTATAATTTAACATTATAGAATCCGGAATTAGTCTAGTTATTATGGGAAATAATAAATTGCCATAACTTTCCAGTTCAATACCCAAAGATTTTAAACTGCGAATTTGGATTTCACAAGTGTCGTACAGATGACGCAGATCTCTGAGATTCGAAACATTTCGCACAGGAGATAAATTTAAAAACTTGTTTATATGGGATCGGATCAAAAGTTCTTTTCTACCAAATCTATCTTCTAAAATTGTAACGGCAGTATCATAATTCTGTTCCGAAATTGACAGTCCCTGTATAGCAATTTGAGCCGTATCTTTCAGTAAACTCTTTAGATAGGTGAATTTCTGAATTTTGTTTAAGCTTTCGCTTTCGTGAATCGCTGATTTAAACTGACTCCAGAATTCTTGCCAGTTTTCCGAATTGCCATCAAATTTTTCGATGTTTATTTTTGGCAATTTAACAGGAATTCTGTTTTCTGGTGTAGCGTGTATAGTTGCATTTGAGGATCTCCGCTGATTCAATTCTCCGTGATGTGAATATTCTCGTTGTTCAGTATTAGTACTATCCTTTGTTTTTAGCAAATCTCTTATGAAACAATTTATTTTTGTTTGAATTGAAATTATATTCTCCCGATATTCTTGATTAGCTTCAACTTCTTCTTCTAATTTCCCTAAATCAGTTATTTCGTTTTCTATTTTTTCGTCAAGTACTGTAAGTTTTGTTTCTTTATCAATTAACTGTGCTTTCTGTTCTTCTAACCAATTTAAAGTTATAGTACTATTCGCATCATTTAAAGTGTTGTTTATTTTATTAATCAGTCTCGTAATAGAACTTCTTGTAACAGTTCGTTTTTTTCTTAATTTTTCGATTTCAGTTACGTCGAGTGACATTTTTATTGCTTCTTTCTTATCTTCTATTTAGTAATAAATCAAATATTTTCTAGGAACGGGCGTCACGTTAAAGGCGCCAGATAAAATAAATCTTTATATCTTAAACTAATTATAATATAGCAAATGGCTTTGTCCCATCAGGAAATTAGTAACTCGCAATTTAATAAATAAATGAATCTTTACCTGATAGGTCTGGTTCTGAATCGTCGGCGTTGTCTTGAATCATCAGCTTCAATCCTTTAGACACGAACACTTTATTGACGGTATTTACAAAACACTTGAAGATTTATGCCAATAACTGCATCATTATAAAATTATTAATAACAGCTATCTTTACAATGAAACATTAGCTGCTCAACGATGAAAGTCTCAAAGTCTCAATACCATTCCGGTAGAATCCTTTCATCTCTCTGCCAACTGTCTGGAACAGCGATGGTGTCGTAGCTGACTGTCACAGCGCCACCTCTCATGGCGCCATAGGAGATTTCCCATCAGTCATCGGAATTTCCACAAGGAGAAAATATTGCTATATGAAACACTGTAGAGGGAATAAAACAAGGGGAAAGGTTCATAGTTCTAAAACAGCGGTCACCGTGAGAAAGTTCTTTGTACATTTAAAAGAATTTAGCAAAAATCTATTTAATGATAAAATGCTGAATTGCATACTATCCACCTTCTTTTCTAAATTTGTTTACTAGCTTATAATTAATTTGATTTGCTGGTTGTGCATGAATGTTCTGAGAGTGTATATACACACACACCAGTACAAGCACATGTATATACACTCTATAACAAAAAAATCGACGCACCAAGAAGGAATCATGTGATTGCTTTGAAATTTCATAAGTGTTTTGACCAAATATGCAACTGATTAAAATTTGGTGTCCAGTGAATGAATAGTGTGAGCTCCAGCACGTTGAAACTGTGCATCCAGCAGATGTATATAAGGAGTTGTTCTTGAACTGTTGTTAAAAATTTCTGTTGCATTGTGATTTAGGATGCCTTTCAGCTACTGAAAAAATGCCTCACCGCAGGATTTGAGCTTATTACGAGCAACGGTCAGAGTTTGAAAGAGGTTGTGTTCATTGGATTGAAAGAGGCAGGCTTGTCAGATGAGTCGAAGAGATGCAGGGATTAGAAGATGCTGGCAAGATTGGGTTGATAATGGCTGATTTCAGTGTCATGATGGTAGTGGTCAACCTAGGGCCACTACAGATTGAGAGGACAGAGTGATTGTCAGATCAGCTGTCACAGTGCTTGATTCATCACTATCAACCCGCACATGAGTGTCCTCCATGACCATTCACAGACAGCTGATAGAGCAAAATCTACGCTCGTACTGACCGTTATGCCACCTGCCACTCATTCCTGCACACTGTCGAGCCAGATTACAGTAGTGCTTAGCTCGGTCAGGTTGGAATGATGCTGATTGGGGATGTATAGTCTGTAGTGACAAGTCCCGCTTTCAGCTGTGTTGTGACGATCATCAAAGATGACATGTCTAGAGACACTCAGAGTAGTGTACCAATCCTGGTTTGCATGCCACACAGGCCCTCAACCAGGAGTTATGGTCTGGAGGGCCATCTCTCTTCATAGCAGGACCCCTTTGTTCGGCATTAGAGGCACACTCACAACACAGTGATACATTGAAGACATAATGAGACCTGTTTTGTTACCATTCCTTTTGCAGTACCCTGGCCTAATTTTTCAGCAAGATAATGCCAAACCACATATGGCATGTGCTGCTATGAACTATCTTACAGCTTGTCAAACACTTCCTTGGCCTGCCAGATCTCTCTCCCATCAAGCATGTTTGGGATATGATGGGAAGGTGACTGCATTTACCAGAGTATATTGATGACCTAGGCTGACAGTTGGAGAAAATGTGGGAAGAAATACCGCAGATGACCATTCGGGAGCTTTATCAGACTATGCCACACCATGTGCAGCTGGCATCAAGGCTAGAGGTGGGTCAACACCTTATTGAACTCTTTACTCAACTATGTAACTTTGAAATAACTCATTCAATTTTTTTGAAATTTTGATCATTTTCTATTTTGTACAAAGTCTTCCTATTCACCAATTTTTGTCTCCATCGGACAACTCCTTCTTGGTGCATTGATTTTTTTTGTTATAGAGTGTGTCTATATATATATATATAGAGAGAGAGAGGAAGCTAATTTTTATTTTCTTAAATATATGATGACTGTATTTTATATAATAACTATGGAAGTGGCCACTACTTCCATTGAAGACTACCAGTCAAGTTGATTGCTATTTCAGAAATTATAAATAAATATTTTTATTGAATGTCACCTTCCTAAAATCACTACCAGATTTAACAATTAGCTGCAACTGTATATTAAAAGAATCATTTCTGGGAATATTTTCTTCCTAGATATGATTGGTTGATTTGCACAAAGGTCAGTTCTTTGGTGAAGATCCATACGAGATAGAGCTACAAACAAAACACTTTCCGTAACCTTGTAAAATGTACCTGGGATATATCTGCAAAGAGATTGATGAAAAGAACTGTTTTGAATCCTCCAATCAAAACAGAGCTGGGAGAAACCAGTTCCTTGAAAAAAAAAAAAAATTATTCCATCACTGTATGCGATTACCCTATAAGACAGTCACCTTCACAAAAGATCGAAATCATCTATAACCATAGATAGCCTTCATTGTATTTTATTTTTACATTTGTTGTACTTTTGACCCCAAAGGAGTAGTGATGATGTTGTTTAGTAAATAATTATAAACTAATCAAACAACTGATAATTTTGAAGCTATGTTTAAAAAGTCTCTTTTAAAGTAATAAAATGTCAAGTTTTCATATCAAATCAGATATAATTTTTGGCTGATTAACCCTTCAAGTAACGAAGCCATATGTATACTCAAAAATATTTGTGATGATACATTTAAGTGTAATGTGTTTAGAGACCAGACAGTTAAGCTAGTGTGAATTTTGAGAGAGAAAGAGTCGAGGTACAAAGTAAGAAGGTCATTTTAGAATTAGAATTAAAAATATACCATTTACTCATGGCCTTTGCAAGACATTTAGGGTTTGGAAATCAAACCATTGGGTGCTTGAAAAATTAAAAAAACAATAAGTTCTGTGATTATTCAGAAATCATAAAATTGCTTAAAAAGATGATTATGAGTAATTACAATCTGCACATTAAACAACATCTATGGCATTATCCCAACACTGTGGCATTGGCTCCACAAACCACTAAATTGAAAAGAGAGTCATAGAACTTAAGAATGGAATTTATAGAGAATTTAGTGAACTTTATAATGATATAAAGAGGGGAGGAAAAACAGTGCTATATTATTATTGTGATTATAAGTGCCACTTAATATGTTATGATCACCATATGTGTGCACTTAGTTGTATATCATTGTGTTTTTCATCATACAAAATTGGTTATTTTTTTTTCATTTAGTTTAAAATTTATCCATTATCCTTTCTTTAATTTTAGAAGAAAATTATTTTATTAAATTAAGATGAATTCCAACAGCTCTACTAACTGTGCATGAGAGATAACAGCGTAAGCATCATAAGAATCCTATAAAGCTTCAATGGCCACTGTGTTTGCTGTTTCAAAAAAAGTGCTTATCTAATCTAATGTATTAGCCTGTTTTTCCCCTTTTTCATAATAAAGACAAGTAAACTATTAAGTTTGATTCCATGGAGATTGAATTTCCATTAAAGACTTTTGATTAAAGATTTGGTTTTCCATATTTTCACCTTTTCATTATTGTTTGTTAGCAGATATATGTCTTTAGAAATGTGTTCACTTCTGAAAAAAAAAATGTTGCAGTTTATGCAAATATTACAAATATTAAAATATCTGTCGAAAATGAAGCAACAGAATACATAAAAAATCTAATTTTTTTAAACATCTCAAAAAACTTGGAGCTCATGTCAAAAGGGTAAAACCTTTTACACAAAAGTGAAACAAAATCATCAAGTTTTATCAATGCATTTAATTAGAGAAACCCTTAAAATATCTCAGAATCTAGATTGAAAGAATGACAGTTGACTTTGCGCATGAACAAAATAGAGCAGATTTAGGGCAAAAGGGGTATAGTTTTAAAACTTATCACTAATAAATAAATTAATTATAATTAATATAAAATTTCAAATGAGAGTGATGAAATGGATTAGTTCTTAAATACTCATTTCAAAATGCCACCTTCATTTGCTTCATCAGTAGCCACATTTCATTTGCTTCTTATAGCTAGTGGCTATGTTAAGCTATAATGAAAGAATAGTTTTACAGACATAAGAATAAAATTTTTTATGAAGCTTCATGAATAGCAGAAAAGAAAGAATCTGTTTACAGCAATTTTGGAATATTATTTAGAATCGATTAACCATATTTACAAAATACAAGACAACCTCGTGTACGAAAGAATCATACATTTTGTACAGTATTTTACAAGAAGTAAAATAGGACTTCCATTTAAGATCACTCATATATATGAATTCAATATTTTGAAGGTGTTCGAAAAGAAATATAATTAGAGGTTCTAAATACCAAATTCTAATATAAGTTAAATAACTGATTTTACTGAAAGTAGTAAAGAATAATTAATAGTCTTAATATATTTTAGAAATGTGAGAAGGCTCAATATAAGGCTGTCAGTTTAAGACGAAATGGCTGATTTTAAGGTATTACATTCACTCAAACAATCAAAGTGAAATGAGATATTCAGAGCAATGGAGGATTGTAATGATTTAAACAGAGCTCTAATGGTTACTGTTACATTAAAAAAATTTCAAAATTTTTTAATGGCGGCATCCACTTTTTTACTGTGCAAATTGAAAAACCATGAATGGCAATGGAATGATATGTGTAAGAGGAAAATTGTCAGCATAAAAAACATTTGCAAAGATGAACATTGTAAAGGACCAATGACAGCACAAAAAGGAGGTGCATTGATGCACTTTGCATAATTCGTAGGGATATAAAGTAGAAACAGAATACAGTGTGCGAAATATTTTATTAAGGAGTGTTGAAAGATTCTTTCTTTAATCAGGTATTTAAATATGCTAACAATGTGTGACACTTACAGGGAAACAAGATAAATTGATAAGGTATTTCTTCCACCTTTTCGCATGCTTTCATGGTGTAATGGCCAAGCACATTCACGCGTATTCGAGAGGTCCGTGGTTTGAGTCCTGGTGAAGGCGTTGCTCATTTTTCATCACTCCTGCTTTCAAAAAATGCCTAATCGCTCTACAAATTGATAAAGCTGTTTTATTTGAACTGAGAAAGTGGTGCTGAAGAGCAGTATGAGTTTATTGGTGAAATCAATGAGGAGGCCATTGTTCCATAAAAATTGTATGTGATATTGTAAAGAAATTTGAAGAAGCTGGATGCACATATGATTGATTGTGATTCAGATGATCATGTGTTCCTGTAGTAGTTGTTTATCATAAGTGCATAATATGATTACTGCAGGGCTATAACATACTGCAAGAAGTGTTGCCCATAGATTGTATGTACTGAAAACGACAGCCCTCAAGCTTCTGTGGATGTTTTCTCATAGATTCCAGTTTTTCCAGATGTTGCAACTTGGAGATGAGCAATAGCGTATTAACTTAGTAAATTTTTTCTTCATCAGATATGATGAAGATAGCAGGTGCCTGCTGCTGATATTATGGACAGATAAGGCACATTACTCCTTAACTGGAAACATAAACTCCAAGAACTGCATTCATTAAACTAAAAACTAAACTCAATGGCACAACAGCCCTAGTGGGCCATGGTCTGCAGTGCCCTTTTTCTGTTTTACTGCATTCACTGGGCTGATGAAGATGTTCATGATGTGGCTAAGAACATTGTACATGAAGCTAAATTGTTTTAAATCCATACGCCTTTGAAGAGGTGACTTCCACAGGTATGAAAACATGCCCCATCACAAGTGCTCAGTGAACAACAATATTGCAGAATTGCATAATTCCAGAATAGCAGCAACAAAATGTCATTAATGACATCGTATGGATGCAAGATGGTGTTCCCCCTATTTCACCACATGCATTCAGCAAGTGCTGCAACAGCACTTTTCAGATAGAGTCATCTCCCATAACTGTGCAGTTTCATGGCCATCCCAATCTCCCTACCTCATTCCTGTGGATATCTGGTGTGGGGTTATTTGAAATCTAAGGTGTACACATCAAGTTCATGAAATATGTCAGAGCTGAAAGATGGTATAAAAGGTGAAGTTATACAGATTCTTATGCAATGCACTATATTTGTAAAGGTGGACAATTTGAAAATCTGCAATTCTAATAAAACTTTTTCCCTTTCCTGCCTTGTTTTGTCATTTGTCCATTACAATGCTCTTCTTTGCAAGTGCCATAACTATAACCGTGAGAGCTCTGCTGTTTTCAATCATCAGAATCTTGAACTCATATTTTAAAACAAAACTATATGAAATTTCATTCCAATTGGTTGAGTAGATAGGCTGCTAGAGTTTCATATATCAGGGAAGTTTTTTTTATAACCACCCTTGCAAGTACACCAGACTATTTTAATGAGAAAAAAATTCTTATAACCTTTATTAGTAATATATTTAGGGAGAGGACAATTAAAAAAGAGTATTAGGATGTTATGTAGAATGAATGCATGCTTAAGTTTTTTGCTTTTTGAAAAGTGGAATTTGTTTTAGTTCTCATGAAATGCATGAAGTTTTTTAATGAACCTGATTGTGGATGCTGGGCACTAGTGGGTTATTATAAAGATATAATTTCGTTATACTCTTATTTGTAAAATACTAAATGTTTACTTTAATAAACTGGATGTATTTTTCCCTTTTGTGTAATAATTAAGAGTTGATTATTCTGTAATTAAGCATGGAACTTATTTGTTTAGTATTTTAGGTTTCAAAAGTATTCATTCAATGCTGTGGTGTTCTTGAATTTTCGAAATTAAACTGAATAAAAAAATCGTATCCATTCTGTTTTGTATTGTTTTTCTGTTAAAATTTTTAAAAATTATTCTTTTTTATTTTTAGTTTATAGTAGTTTTTGTGATTGACATGTACCCTTAAAAACTGTTTCTTGATTTTATTGTCTAGGTTGTTACCAGATGAGCAAAAAGATGAACTGCTTAAAAGTAAGTTGATTAAAGAGAAGATGCAAAAGAAATGCTACAAAATAAGCATAAACTGAATAGTAAATTTTGAAATAAAACGGACTTTCTCTTAGAAAGGTTTAATTTTATAATAAATATGGACAAACAGATAACTTGGAGTTAGTTTAATGCAAAGCAAAAGGTAAATAATTATTTGTGTGTGTTTTGTATAAAAACACCTAACAATAGGCATAGCTGTCATGCACATTCATAAAATAAATTCCATACTCTTCAGCTTTTCTGAAATATATGCGTGCATGCATTTTTTAAACACTGTTTTATTAGTGCCTTTTTTTGGGGGTGAAAATGAAAGGGCTTTTTATTTTGTCATTGTTATCAAATTCCATTACTTAAACTGCAGAATTAAATTATGTGTCATCCTTCAAACAAAAAAGCCGTAAATAGTTCCTAGCATTATAATAGTGTAACAAATATATTTTTTGTTAAGTAGGCCTCTCAAATTCCTCTGTACTTGTTTACTTATATTTTTTAAATGTACGGGAAACTGAAATTTTATAATGCAATGAAAATATGCTCACTAAATTTTTGCATTAACATAAATAATTTCCTAACATTTACATTTCATATTTTTCTAGTATTGCACAGTATCAAGTTATTTGTTTCTATTTAGTGTCCAATACAATGTTGCTAAAATCTTGCATTAATTTAATTTAAAGTCATGCAATATCTAATCGCTGAAATGTATTTAATCTAATTAAACATACATATTTTTAATAAGTTTTTATAAAATCTGTAATGTTTTGGTAAAATTTATCTTGGAATATTCTTTATTTTCTTGTTTTTGTAAATTGTACTGTAGTTATTGTTACCGTGCAATTTTCCCATATCCTGCTAATTTATTACTCATTATTCCATCTTTTTGCTTCCCCACCCAAATTTAGTAATAAGGACCCAAAGTAAGTCTGTTGACTGACTTTTTAGTAATATCAACTGCATTCATAACTTAAGCATTAAGGAATATTTGAAAAAAGTAGCAAAGTGGGATTTTAGTTCTGAAAAAATGTAAAAGAAGTGATTGAAATAATCACATATTTTAAAAGCTTAGCACTGTCTCATAATTAATTTTAATACCAAACAGTCGACATTATGTAGTAAATTGAGTTTATTTTTCTCAAAGTATGTAAATTTAAATTATTATTTAAATTGGGAGAAATAGGTCGCATCTCTTTGAATTACTCTCATAATTTACCAAATGAGGCATCTGCACAGCCAGGTTTTGATCTTGCATATTGTATTTGGTCTGACAATTTATCCATGCCAAACTGTGTAATAAACTTCTCTTAATACCCCCCTTTTTTTGTGTGTGTGGGGGGGTACTTCAGACTTTTATTCTGTGCAGTTTTAAAATTTTATCTCCTGTGGCTGAGGTCATAAAAGTTGCATGCAGCATAATAATAGTATGCATGGGAAAGTAACATTTATTCTTTTCATGAATTTTTTTAAGAATAAAATTTGTTAAATTCACATAATAAAAAATAAATAAATAATAAATATTAACTTCAAGATTTGGGCCACAAAATGCAGATCTACAGGTGCAGGACTATATATAACCAAAATTTGAACTCTTTATGTGTCTTCCACATTGCAACAAACAAATATACTCACAGAGTCTTTATTTTTTAATACTAAAGATAATACTCTTATGTGCTTTTTAAGGTACAGTTATACTCTTGTATCTGCTTATTCAGTATCTATAGTTTGGAGTGTCATATTAAAAAAATGATGTGTACTGTTAGTTTAGAAATGAAACTGAAGTAATGGCAGCTTGTAACAAAGCTGAAATTTTTTTTTTAATATTATATTCTCACATATCTGCACTGTAATATAACAACATGCATGTTTGTCATTAGAGAACTTCCTGTACTCTTGGGAACAAATCCCAGTATCAACCTTAGGGCCGGTGAAAGTGATCAAGAAAAGACTCATTAAAAATATCACCTGTCTAGTTATTTCTATCCTGGAAGTTCAGTGATGTTACAGCACATTCATTTCAGGCTGATAAACTAAGTACAAGAAATAGAAAAATTTATTACAGAACACTATATATACTTTAAGGTTCTGCACCAACTGTGGTCACAAAAATTTGTTTGACATATATTTATTTCTGTATCTTTTTTTAACTTTTTTCCACTTTTGTTTATAATATTCACCTTCTAGCTGTTTTACTCTTTAAATGTCTTATTTACCACAATAAGAGCGTAAGACTAGTGGTGCTACAAAGACTAGAGTTTAAAAATTACTAGTGTAGTATTAGTGCTAATTGAAACAGTATGTTATGCTGTACAGTACAAGAACATTTCATCCATTTCTCGCATGTCTTCTGTGGATTAAGTTAAAGTGTGTGTAATCTTTTACTTTTGTAGATGCAAGAGACTATGTGTTTCTTTTTTAAAATATAGTATTTTACATTACTTTATTTAGTAATACAATATGTAATGTATTTTAGTATACAGATTACTTTAATATAATTTTATTTAATCCTGATAATACCTTATTCTAAATAATTTATCATTTAAATTTACCGGCTGTAGGTCTTGCAATATATTGTTCATGGATATCGGGTTGCTTCTCTTGTTTTGCTTTGTATTTAAAAATGGGGTACTCTTCTGTTATCAGAACAAGATTCAGAAGTGTATGTATGCATATTTATGTGTGTACACACAAATACATATGTACATACATATATGTATGCATACATGAACACATCCATACATACATTTCTGGACCCAGTCTCGATAACGGAACAGTACCAAAAGTGGTTTTAGGAATTTTAAATCATCTAATGGGCTGTTTTTCTTAATATTTTTAGATATTATTGGCCAGATCCAGACAACCCAAAATGAAGTGTTAAAAGCGAGTTTCACATTTCTGGCTGATGTGTCATCTGTCATAAAATTTAATGAAGAAATGGTAAGATATTATTCATTTCTTTTCAATTTAAAAAATAATCTGTATTATCAGTTGAGTTTATGTCTGATACCAAGAAATCTCTATATAGTAGGAGACAGTAAATAGTCTAAACTACAGTCCTGGAAACATCCAATAAAAGCAAAATGTTCACAATACTTTGAAAGGCATACATGAAAGTACAATAATTTATTGGGCCTCTCCTATGTGCTTATGCTTCTTTTCATTTATATTTTTTATTTTTTTTAATGGTTTTATGTAGCTTGGTTTCTCTGTTAGTTCAGGCTAGATATTAAAGTTAAATTAGAATACTTTTTTACTGAATCAATTATCTTCAAACTTTCTACATACATATTTGCAATCAGAGCACAATATTCCACAATGATTTTTTCCTTTCAAAATCTGATAATTTTAACATTAAAGTTACTTTTATGAATATTTCACTCATACACCAAAGAGGCATTATATTATGACCACTCTCTATCAATAACAATGGGCTCACCCAGGAACAAAACCGCTGTGCATGTACAGCTGATGTGGGAGTACATAAAGCGACTATGCATTGTCTTTCCAAACATAGCACGATTAGTCACATAGTATGAAAAGCAGTTGATTTATCAGACTTCAATAAAGGTTAAATTGTTATGGCTCGGCGACTGCGAACGTCAGTATCAGAAACAGCGCGCTTCATGGGGTCTTCACGTGCAGTTATTGGGAGCATATAACGAAAGTGGTGTATGGATGGTGAAACAAGTCACCGGCCAGCGGTGTGTCATCGATGGCACATTGATTGCACAGGAGAGCAGAGATTGCTACGCATTGTTCTCCATGACTGAAGAGCTGCAACAGCTGAAATCACAACCAGCTACAACAGTGGCAACCCAGACAGTGTTTCTTAACACACTGTGCAGCGTTCATTGCTACATATAGGCCCACATAGCAGGAGGCCGAAGTATGACCTTGCACTGATGCCACGTCATTGTCAGCTGTGTCTGCAATAGGCCAAGAAACATCGGAATTGGACATTAAAAGAATGTAAGAAAGCTGCATGGTCCGACGAATTATATTTTCTGGTTCATCAAACATCAATGGGCATGTGCTAATATGCTGATTTCCAAATGAAACCCTGGCTCCGGTGACGGGGGTATTATGGTGTGGGCAATGTTTTCATGGAGCACATTAGGACCCATAATCCCCATTGAAAAGTCCCTGATGTCTGTGTGCTATGTAAAGATCGTTGCAGACCAGGTTCACCCATTCGTGACAGCAATAATTCCGGCAGGGAATGGTATTTACCAACAGGATAATGCACCATGTCATAGGGATCGAATTGTTAGAGAGTGGTTCGAGGAACATTACAGTGACTTTCAAGTCATGTCTTGGCCTCCAAATTCACGTGACATTAACCCAACAGAGCACTGGTGGTTCCACCTGGAAAGCCAAATTTGTGCTACCACATATCCCCTCGCAATGTGCGAGAATTGCAGGACCAGTTGGTGAGCGCTTACCAGATACCTCAGACTATGTATCAGCACCTTGTGGAGTCATGCCACAGCAGATGCTAGCAGTTTTAAGGGCTAAAGGTGGTCTTACATATTATTAACAGGGTGGTTATAATATAATGGCTGTTCGGTGTATTTGTTTAATGATCTAGCTAATCACGAAGAAAGAGAGACGATTTTCCAAATAAATTTTGTTCAGAATAAAATTTAACAAATTTAATAAAATTTACCAGTTTTTAGTGAATTTTCCAAAATTATTTGATGGGCTGCTAAAAATTATGGAAATGGAGTTTTAAAGTTAAAATTCTTGATGAAAACTTGATACCAATCGAATGTTGTTAGATAGATAAAGAAGTCTCGAAAGTTGAAGTTTCCTGCTATATTGATAGAAAGTTACCTATATATGTAGCAGTAGTAGAAGTATGAAGCAGAGGTTTTCATTTATTACCTTATCTGTAGATTAAAATGTTGGCAGGAGGGAAAGTTGCAAGGTTTTAGTTGAATGTATTAGAAAATAAAAAATACTTTTTTTTTAGCTGTTACAATATTCTTAGTCTTATGTGAATAAAAATAAAATTGTAGGACATTCACATAAAAACTGTATTAGGATAACTGAATTTGAAGAAATAGAAGTGATAACACAGTTGTACATAAGTATATATATAGACTGAAAAGAAGAACAATGTTGTTAGAATAGAGGAGTATTCTTATTTGATTTGAACTGTCACAAATGACATCATTGCAGCTGCAGAAAATGCGATACAAGGTAACTAGCCTATCATAACCAAGATGATGGCATCAGTTTTGGGCATTATTATTAGATTTTCCAAGAACATTTATGAAGAGCGGAAGTTCTGCAAAGTGTGTGCGAGATGAGCAGGCAAGTACTTGATACTTGAACCGAAAGAAGTGCCAGTGCTTTCTAAGACCTTTTTCTAGTATGAGATTGCTAATGAGGTATTCCTGCAGCATGTCATTGCTAAAGATAAAAGACAGGTACACTCGTTAATTGAATAAATTTCCAAGAGGGCAATGTTATCAGCTGATGATGCAGGACTAGCTGTGCATCCACCAGAAAAAAATTATTTCTAATATTATCTATGCATTAGTGTAAGGCTGTTGAGCTAAATAGAAACAGTGTTGATATCAGTATTGTAATTATTATGGTGCTAGTTATAAAAAGTAAATGAAAAATTGGAGTTTCTACTGTACAAAATAATATAACTAGCCTGTTTTATTCTTACAAATTTAATGAAATAAATCATAAGCAGCTCTTATGAGTTTTGCTATAAAAAGCATTAATATAGAATGACTGAAAAATGAAGGTGTTTTTTTTTCAGTATTTGTTATGGTAGTTTCTTGTTTGTGGTCTGAATCTCATGATTTATTGTCTGTCATTTGTCTTATGTGAATTTTGTTAACTTCCATCTGTATTTCGTAAGCATAATGTTGAATATCCCGTCTTGTAGCTTGATAAAAGTACTTGTTTTCCAGCTCTCTTTTCCCATCATTTTGTGTTATCTATTTTCCTCTACATCCTTTACAGATTATTCTGTCGTATCAACAGAAGATTCTATATGTTCAGTGCGTAAAATCTTTTAAAAAATGGGAACGAAAGAGGAGTTTTTTCTTCCAGATTTTTTTTTTCTTTCACACTGATTCTAGTTCAGTTACCTCCATTCATTTACTGTTTTACCACAGGTACCATGTGGGTTTTACGATATGTTGAAATGGAGAGGGGAAGGGTAATCAGAAAGTACTGAAAATTTCAGCAGTGAATGTTAAGAGATGAAAATTTTCAATTATGACTAAGAAACAATAACAGCACCAGTTTCAGAAAAACACATTTTGTAAACTGTATTCCATATATGAGGTATGTAAATTTAATAAAAGTTTTGTGCAATTCAAATATTAATGAAAGTAATAATGACCACTGTTTCTCAGTTTCTTTTAAAAATGTACTTATTATCCTATTCACAAGTAAATAAAAACATATGATTTTTCATTGTAGAATATAATGATTGAATGTAAGGTTTTGATTTTCACCAACATGTGCTAAATGCTGTTGATAATGCAGTTTTATTTATATTTAAAAAAAAATGAAATTGTAATTTTTAGTCCAAAGGGGCTGGCTTTGTCCCTGAAGGACTATTGTTTTCATTTTGCGATATTGCGTTGGAAACATTAAAAGTCTGAATCACTTTTCAAACTGTTGCCACAAAATATTGCAGCACTGTGTTATATTTAAAGAATGTAAATAATGATGAATCTGCATAAATGTATGTATATTTCTCTAAATGTGATAAAACAATGGTACCTAGAGCCATCCAGTTTTGATTGAGATATGTTTCCACCCAAATATGTGCATTTGGAAGCCTGGATTTGGAATTTGTTTTATTTTCTATTTCATATTTTGTGAAACTTTAATGAATTTTTGATGAACAAACTCAAATGATTTAAAAGTGAGCAATGGCAACACTCTACGGGGGGGGGACCTTTTTATTTAAAGTGCGTGGATCTGTGTATCAGAAATTCTAAAGATATACTCATTTCAAAATTATTTTGTGATATTGCTTTTGAACTGAATTCTATGGTTTAAGTGCAACGAACATGATATTTAATAAATAAAGGTAACACACAAAACTATAAAAAACGTCCCTTTGGACATAATTTAAAATCTGAAACCTTTCAGATTTTATTTATTTATTTACTTTTTTTTTCAGCTGAAATATCTTTTGGAAAATGTTGCTGAAATAATAGAGAAAAAGACTATACCCATTTCATCTTATTTGTGCACTTGTATGTATATTCAAAAGTGAGTAATTTTTCCTTTTTTAATTCCTTTTTACCTTCTTGAAAAAGCATAAGTTTTTGTTAAAGTCTCATCACAAATAAATATCAGAAATATGAAAGCAGCTTGTTGCCAGTGAATAAAGTGTAAGATCTTTTATTTATTTTCAAAACTGTAAAAGTAATATCAGCACACAGAAATGGATGATTTAGAAAGCTACAGGTTCTTTCTACTTTTTACACCCCTCATCGAAAACTTTTTGAGTTCTTGGCCGAGTTGATATGCAAAAGATCATTTTCAAAATAGCAGTGCATAAAAATTGCATACAAGAGCAATCAATCAATAAAATTCTAGAAGAAAGAAACAGCAGTAATAAAGCACTCACCTTTTTTGATAAATCCCCCCCTTTTTTTTACATCTACGTAGTGATCTGTTTTTGCTTTTAAAAACATAAAAAAATTACACAAACTTAGCATCCGACAAATTTGATATTGCAAATCATCCAGACCCGAAATGTTCTACACCATAGCTGGGTTTCCAGATAAATACTTTTTGGCAGCATTGCCATATAACTATTTTGGCAATATACTGCTTTGCCTGATGAGTACTTCTGTTATTTTTTTTGGCAGAGATGTAGTTAGCCAGAAAGTGTCAAGTTATCCATACTTTTTATTAACCAAGTGAATCCATACTTTTTATTAACACTTTACAGCAAATGTTATTTTTATCAAAAGTGTAATAAATGAAGTGTTTCGAATGTCTTTTAACGTATCAACAGCAAAATTTCCAATTTGCTTCTTCTGTGTACATTATCTTCTATATACAAAATAAAGTTGCATTATGTTGGAATTTTGTCGTAACATCCAGGTTGCAATCCTTTTTAGTAACAGTGATTTCAGAAGCAATTAAGTAAAACTATGTAGTTCAAATTTATTAAAACCTTTTTCTAGGCAGGTATCTGAGTTTACCATTTTAGTGCATGACATATACATAGTTTTCTACTGATTAACTAGAAGGATCACCTTGCGTGCCTTTGTCTGTTTTGACAGAAAAAGCTTGTTTTAGATTTGTAGGGGTTCCACCTCTTATGGTAATACCATTCTTGAAATACAAGAAATTATTGCATATTTATTAAAATGTTTCCTGTGGTATTTTTGCAATTATTTTTTTCAAAAACTATAGTGAAGAAAACATATTCCAAATTCCAAAGAATTTCTTCGCCTAACACTTTTTGTATGGTTTCATTCACTATGGTTTAGTAGTTGGTTAGTTTTATTTAGTATGTTTTATTACAGTCAAATCTAGAATTAATTTTTGACCTCCAGCTGATTTTCTTGAAATTTGATATGCATATGTATTTACATTAACAATGTAATATTAGTGTGTTTTTCAAAATTTGATACTTATATATGTATTGATATTAATTTATATATATGTAGTAGATGACTTGTTGATTCCCAAACTGCGCACATAGACTGAGAGAGCCATGTAGATGAAAATGATGGACTTGCAGGCATATGTGGTTTAGTTCAGCATAACTTTATTATTATATATAGAATTTTTGGAGATAGAGTATTTGCTTCACATAGCATTATCAGTGCAGTAACTCACAATTTAAAAATTTAGCCCTTCTTCAAACAGTGGACTATACAACGACCCAACTGGCTCATGGAAGCTAAAGCAGGAAAAAGTATGAAAGAGAAAAGTGTAGCTGCATTGCAGCAGTATTTATAGTAAAACTCTTTTTTAAATCTGATTAGCTAAGAACTATATGCAATACCGAAGATTCAGATGACATAATGCAGAAATACTTTTCGGATATGATGAAGTTTAGAAAAACTGTTACTATTTTTAGAATGGAGGGGGGGGACTGCCTAAATTAAAAAGAGGGATTAAGGGGCTATTGGTAATTTAATGTACAGTTCATAGTTACATATCTTATATAATGTATATATGTGATAAGAACTTGGAGTAAGCTGCAATGGACTGATGATGGTTCTTAGCATTATAACTTGGAGAGACTGCTGCATAGTTACAAAGATGATACTCAAAGGAGAGATTTGTAAACAGATGTAGCTGAACTGAGCATAATCTTTATAGCTGGACACAAACTACACTGGTGTGCAAAAATTAAGGACGAGACGGTTTTTTCAATATAACTTTGTTCAAAAGCTCTCCAAATCAACACATTTAATACCGCAAGATCCCCAATACGTAAGGACATGAGTAATGTAAGCAACACTTACTAAAAGAGAAATCAGAGGGATAAAAAGAAGCTTTATTGAAAAAGTAGCATGGAGCGCAATGCGACTGAAGGCTGAAACATCCCTGTGATGGGTGTCCAGCAAGAAACATCCGGTCTTTAATAGGCAATATGATCTCCCCTGACTGCTAGGTAGGTTTCACCACATTTGTGCATGCTGGATATGTGGTTGTTAATGAGCTGTTGAGACACTGCTACTCGTTCCTCTTGTAGCACCAATCGCAGTTTCGGAATCGTTACTGGCGATAAGTTACGTGCTGCCACGGGTCTTCCTAGTAAATTCCGTACATGCTTGACGGGATTTAGATCCAGAGACCTTGCCGACCAATCCATGTGTTCAATATCTTCACTCTCCAACAGCTCTTCGACAGTAACTGTGCGATGAGGTGGAGCGTTGTCGTCCATGAAGAGGAACTGAGGACCCATAGCCCTTGTGAAAAGAC
>KK114637.1:411588-438552 GCA_000611955.2 Stegodyphus mimosarum
TCCATCAGGGTGACGTTTCTTCAACTCTAGAACAACCTTTTTATCCAAAATAATAATAGCTCAGAATGTATCATATTATCAACAGGCTGCAAAACATCTTTTTTGAGGGTGTTTAACTAATTGGTTAATGTGGTAATGCTGAATTCTTTTGCCTGCCAATCTCCGCAAATGTTTAGTTTGCTGACGTTGGACAAAAAAATGGCTTTCATTGCTAAATAGCCCTTTCCTCCAACTTTCAACTGTTTAATTCTTATATTTTAATGCCAAAAAGTAGCGCTTTTTCTTCATTGGTTTGTGAGAAGCTGTTTCTTCACAGGCCGATAGGCTGGCCTTCCGGCTGCTAGAAAACGCCACTGTAAAGTAGATGATCTAGTATTTATTCCATGACAATGAGCAATGAAGCAAACAATGAGACGCCCTGTGAGTCTTTTTTTGGGGGGGGGTAAAAGAAATTATGCAGGGAATTCCCTCTCACAGCTATGTTTTGGAATATAAATACAGATATCAAATCTATACACACCACTTGGCTTAAGGAAGTATCTCTGTCCCTCCTTATTTAATTTATTCTTTATACTAACCATTGTACCTTTGTTTGGCCAAGAGCTGGCGTTTGGTGGTTTGGGAGGGATTGAATTGGCTCTTCATCCAATTGGGATGTTTTAACGATTTAACGAACCCCTTGAATTTAGAGATGGGATCTTTTACTAATACTATATATTTGGTGGCAGTTTGGGATCTTATCTACTTATTTACTATTTACCTTATATATGAATAACCATTTAAAATCTTTGTTTTAAATGTTCAAATGGCGGAAGAGTAATGGGCAACATTGCCTAAGTTACGCCAACATTGCGCCACCATTGTTATGTTAGTATTTATTAGTATTTTACGTATATATATATAATTAGTATTTTACTTTGTGCAAGTAGAAAGGAATCATCTCTTGGCGTTGTTTTCTTTTTTCAACTACATTTAACTCTCCGTTTTGGAGATATAGATCCTGTTTCTTTCATCTTCTTCTTCTTCTTTTTTTTTTTGTTTCATGATACGGCTCATAGTTGCAATGCTAACACCAGCTATCTTGAGAATCTCTCTGTATGCCTTTGGGATATGTTTGGAGAGAGTAACAATCTTTGTATGCTTTTGTGACATTACATCCATCTCTGACAACAGTGAATTCTTAACTGATGTAATTGTAGCTGGAGGTTTATGCACATGCACTCTCAGAACCCCTCTGATAGATGGAAATTGTTGCTAGGCAGAGGATTTATTCATCCCACCTATATTTGTTGAAGGATAGGAGTGATTTTAAAGTTCACGAAAAAAAATATTTTGTTTCAATTAATTTGCACAAGGGTGTAGCTTTCAATTAATTTGCACAAGGCTGAGAAACACAATGCAAAAAAAAAAAAAAAAAAAAAAAAAAATTTTTTAAAAAATATCTAAGTTATAAAAATAGGTGATTTATGTAAAAGTTGAAAATATTTTTTGTAACAAATCAAAACACTTTGAACACATATCTTCAGGGGGTATATGTTTTAAAGTCTTTCTCTTTGCCACATCTAAAACTCCCACAAAGCATTTCAGTGATTCTTGATAATGAAAAACTACTTGAAATTCTGTTTTAATGAAGGATGCTTTTAAAAATAAAAATCCCGCATGGTTCTTGGAATTCTCAGGTTAAATAAATTATTTCAATAAGATATTAATTTAAGATCTAAAAATGACAAAGGCAATATTTTAATATGATTCTGAAGTGATAATTGAAGTAATAAATAATTATGTATATTCATTATGACTATACTTATGGAAAATCCCGTCGACCACAAGACGGTGCTAATTGCACCAAAATAGTAGTATCCTCAAACCACGTTCGTTTTCAAAGTGACACTCGCTTCGCACAAGCCTTAACGTTGCAACGCCATTGCTTCTCAGTTTTTAAATAAAGTATAAATAAATAAAGTTTAAATAAAATGTGTTAATGGCCATATCGTGGCCATTAACACATTTTTTTTTAGGCTGGTAAGATTCCATAACTTTGGAAATATTCAAGAGCATGCTATTCTATAGTAGCCAGATCTCAAATTTTAATCTTTTTTTTTTTTCTGAAAACGCATGATAGAGGGGAAAAAAGAGTCTTTACTCAAGAATAATAACTAACATGTATAATCAAGGTTACGCCAAACCCAGCCTGTTTGAAAAAGACTTTTCCATTTTTGGTGAAAAATCACGTAGTTGGGCGTCTTTTCTGTAATATGAATATTTCTTTAATTAGTCAGAGGAATAAGTTTAATAAGGGAAAATGTTCGATGGGTTTTTACATAAGTACTATTATGACTTACTAAATGACTTAATCTATTTAGATTTCCAAACAAAAGCAAATGAGGGAAAAACATTCAAAATTACTAAAAATATTGTACATTATTGTAGAATTAAAAATATATAATACATTGAGATTGTTTGTATAAAGAGAGAAATAATATAGCTAAAAAACTTATTTGCTGTATATGTTTTTTCTTTCAAGTATATCATCATTTGTTATCTGTCCTTTATGTGGTTATACTGTTGTCTGTTAAATGGAAGCTTTAGAGAGTTACCATGTTGTGAGAAAATTGGTAAAAAAAAATTTATGCGAAGATCTTTAATTTTTCATATGGCTAGATGTGAAAACAAGAAATTATAATAAGTAAAATTCTCAAAAAAATGTTGTGGAGAAAGGAAAAAAGAAATTAGAACAGCATAAAGTCTTCATACTGTGTAGTATCAAAGTATCTCATCGAAAATGAAATGATCCTGGTTAGTAAAAGATAATTAGTCAGAGGAATAAATTTAAAGTTCCACATTTACCTGTAGTCTCCTTTTGGTTTCAAATTAGGGAATAATTTATTAACTCTAATTTATGTTAGTTAATGCCAGAATAGAAAATTCTGTCATTAACTAACAACTATAATTTATTAGTCAATAGAAGTCAATAAAATTGGTAGGTATGTTATCTTGCAGTGTATGTGTAAGGAGAATTATTTCTGCTTGTAGGACAGAAACTTTTGTACAAATATTTTTAATACTGAATAGCTGATTAAAAATAATATTACCTGTTACTTTTTTGAAAATTTTAAGTAGCCATTTGATTAATTTATTTGTGTCAAAGGGTCTTTTGTCAAAAAGTTTTTCTTATAATTATTTTTAAACCAAGATAATCAATATTTTGATTTGAATTTATTTTATTGAGTTTTAAGCAGTTAGGGTAGATTTAGATAGTTTTTAATTAATCCAAAATTATTAATGGAAATAATTTTTTATATGTGCGTGTAGGTAAAGTTTTTTCAAATTTGAATCATTCAGTGTATGTAAAATGCTGAATTTTTTAGAAAATAAGAAACGGTTGCATATTTGAGTAGAATAGTTGGTGCCCATAGGAATTCCATTAATTTGTAGAAAGATAGAATCTTGAAACTCGATGTAGTTGTGAAATAGTGAACACAGAAGAAAAATGTTCTCTATTTAATGTGATCCAAAACTGTAAGGATGATTAGAAAAAAGTTAGGTAAATCTAAAAGACATTTGTAATTTTTTTTAGTGTAAATGAAGTACAGAAATTTCCAAAGTCATAGCAGTTAACATTTTGTATAAAATGCATTTAAATATACTAAGAACTTTTAGGTTATAATTGATAATCCTGCAGTATTGGTGATCTTAATTTGCTAAAGTGAAGAGGAGATGACAAATCACCTTAAGCTTTTAAGAAAAAAACATAATTTATAATTTGTAATTTTTGGAACCATTAGCCAAAAATCTGAACTTGAGTGTATTTTTGTGAAATCTGGAAAGCACATACAGACTGGAAAATATGTCATAGTCAGTATTGCCAGAAATTTCAAGTTTTTTAAGAAAGGGCTGGAGCTTGTTCATGACTTTTCATTTGACGTTTTATATATATATATAATTAATTGGCTGATTTAATTCTTTTCAATGAGCAAACTGTAAAATTTCTTGCAAATTATGCTAAAATTATTATTAGCTTTGTCAGTTTTAGTAATAGTAAATTTTTATTTTTTTATTATTTTTTTTAAATTTTTAAGTTCTTAAATTTTGTTTATAAGTTTAGGCCAGTAGATGTTTCCTTTAAACCTGTGGATTTTAGTAAAAGCTTTTTCTGTTTTTCTTAAATTTGCACACTTTTCCCTCCAAGAATGTTTCTGTAGAAAGATTTAATTTGTTACTTGTCTTTAGTATAAACTCATCAACATTTGCAGCAACGTTATTAAAGCAAGCTAATTTCGTAAAATTGGCAATTGATCTAAACTTAAACCTAATTTCATAAGTTGTTTTAAAATAGGCTCAGAGACAAATTCTAGATTGCCTGTGAATATATATTGATGGTCTTTATCAACAAGTGGAAGATGCTCTGTTTCTTTGCAGTAACAAGCTGCATTAGATACTAGTTCATGACGGTTTGTTTAGAAGGTTACTTAATGCTTTTTGGTATTTAAAGCAGACTTGTATTTTAGAATGAATGGCAGGAAAGAGGTGTCTACATTTGTGGAAAATATTATTTTTCCAAAATTTTGCATTTTCAAAATTAAAAGTTTCAGAATGAATACTTTTTTGCCAGTTTTCTTATGACATGGTAACCCTCACGTTTCCATTTAACCCCTTTAGTGTCGAGCAAAAGTATTATACCTCTGCAAAGAATACCAAGCGAATTTGACAAATTTCCTAAGGTCTGGGAGAAAACTCGTAAAAACCGAACTAAGAATAATATTTACAAAATTCAATATGCAGCATATTACAAAATAAAGAAAGAATAAAGCAGTGTCAATTGTATTTCAATATGTGTTGAAAATCATACAAATGACATTGATATAAAACATTATGAAAACTCAAAAAATTTTTTTTGTTTTGTTTCCTATGAAATTAAATCATTTATAACGTTTTGTAAATTTATTTCGAGATAGGGTTCTCTCGCAACGCGAATAGTAAGGGTGTCATCAGATATGCAGTGATATATCGCTTTTAGTACTTTTTGCAAGTATTGAGAACAATGGTATATCGTCATTTTGCATTAAAAGGGGTCATATACAACTCTTATAACATACAAGAAGAGAGAGTCACAAATTCCTTTGAAAGAACAAAATAGTAGGCTGTGTTATTTATCTCTTTTACATCTACAATCTTGATGTGAATAACATATTTGTAATTCTAGAACAATGCAAAATATTTTGTTTCATGCTATTGCTTTCAGTGGTTTTAATATTTTAAATAATTTTGAATGCGTTTTCCTTATTCATTTTTGTTTGAAAAGCTAAATTGTCTAAGTAATTTCGTGAGTAATAATGAATACATAATTGCTTCAATCTCACTTGAGAATCATGTTAAAATATTGCCTGCCATTTTTTTTAGGTCTGAAATTAATATTTTATTGCAATATTTTTTTTGACCTGATAATTCCAATATATAGAGTATTGTTTTTAATTTTCAAAAGCACCTGGGATTAAAATAGGACTTCAGGGCAACTTTTGACTATCTAAGAATGACTGAAATGCTTTGTGGGAGTTTTAGATATGGCAGAGGGAAAGTTTGTGTTTTAATTTGTCGCATCAAATATTTTAAATTTTCAATTGTTTTCAACTTTCGGGTATGTTAGTAAATTAATTTTGTTAATTAAAAAGTAATGTAATATTAATTTATTTTCATATATGTGGAGGGAAATTGAAGGTGATGTCACTCAGTAAATAATGAGACATCCTTTTGTTTTCGACACCATAAAACATTTAATAACATAAGAAACTACAGATTAAATTGGAATATAACAGTGTCTTAGCACCTTCTCACGCTAGTTTAACACAAGGGCAATTTTGCGTCACTTTGTGTGTTTACACACGATCACACAGTCCCTACTTGCTCTCATGATCAGATATAAAACTGAAAGTCTATCGCCACCACCTCCGTATGGCCTGACCTCTCCTCATCTGCATTGCTTTATCTCAAGGTGTACAGGCGATGAGTTTTTCTTGTCTGGTGATGCCCTCTGGTGGTTGCAGGATTTAATATATAAATATACAGGATATATAAATATATATACATATAGGTACTTTTCCATTAATGGCATCACCACAAAAATATTTTATTACAAATTTTAAAGAAACTCCTCAAGATTTTATCGTCAAACAAAATCATCATTCAACATTTTTATGCAAAATGAAAAGCCATTTTGGTGAATTCTAGTATGGCAACAGTTGTATGGTTTCTTTCTTTTCTTTTTTTCTTGTAACCAACTGTGTTACTTAAAGAAAAGAAAATGTTTGTGTTTTAATTCTATTTATTGAAGTGCTTTTGGATAGTGCGTACATGAATAAATTGGAAAGTTTTAAATAAATTGACCATTACTCATCTGTTAATAGACAAACAGGCTTGAGCAGAGTATACTTGAATGTTTTCCAATCTTGCTTCCTGTTGCTTATTTATTGCATAAAAGTAGGCTTCAGCAGTGTGTTCTCAAATGTTTTACAATGGAAATGCAAAGCTTTTAAATTGTTGAGGTTTTAATCAAAAGTTTGTTAAATTAGTAAATATATGTATGTAAAGAGTGTGGGCCTCATGGGCTAGTTTTCGAGAAATCTTACGTAAACAGTGACTTCCTTGTTGTTCTGAAGAATTGAGTATGGCAAGTTTCATAAAGATTGTAATTAAATTGTAGATTTGTTTAAAAACAAACCAACAAACATTCATTTATATATGTAGAAGATGTGCAATTCCAATCAATAAATAAAACTTAGATACATGCATTAAATATAAAACACATGAATATTGCAATAATTCAATAATTTTTGAATGATGAACTAAATATATTTTGAATATGAATATCATATTCAAGGTAAGATATATATATATATACTTAACAAGGGAGGTTATTAGGTTTATTTAAAGTAAGTGCAACACTCATTGAGGTATGAAGAATATGAGGCATACAGATGTTGATGAAAATGAACACATTTATTTTATTTATTTACTTATTTTTGGCTCGCATATAAATAGTAAACAAGTTTTAGCGTCACTTTATACTACTATATAAATAAGTTTTAGCATCACTTTGTACTGCTATATAAATAAGGCTTCTTTAACCAAATTAGGCAAATTATGTGTTATAATATTTTGAAATATTTCTAAAATAATCTTACTGATAGAAAAGAAGTTTAAATTTACATTTTTGAGGGCATTTGTTATAATTTATTTGTATTTGTTTAATATGAGTATTTACACAAAGTATATCATAAAAAGACTAGAGGCAATTTTTCAAGAAATGTTAAGGTTTCTCCCCTCCCTTTCTTACTGTGTATATATTTGAAACAGAGACAAACAGATAATGAGAGCCTACATAGAAATAAACATAGAAAGACATACGTAAGACAGAGAAAGAAATCATGTGCTGAGTTATAGAAATTGCAAAATTGGTGATAAACATATTTTACTTGTTGCAAAAGTTGTAGAACATCTCTAAGTATTTATTTCAATAACTTTGTGTCTCATACCAAGATCTACCAAAATCTCTGTTTATGTGTAGAATCTTGTAACAGCAATAACTGGAAATATTCATGCATTATCTTTGAGTTTTTAATTTTCTGTGATGCAAAGATCTATCAAAATTCTTTCTTATATGCAGCGTCTTATGCCAGCAATTACCGGAAATGCCACTAGTTTTTTTCCTCATCTTTATTATAAAAATATCACTCATTTTCTACAGTGCTGTAAGCACTTTAAGGATAATGTTTTCAAAAGTTATTTGTCTTAGTAATTCACATCCAAATTCCCTTCTTTAATATAAAAATTAATGAAAATTATGTAATATAATTATGTAGTGACTTTTTAAGCCACTATCCCTAATAATAGCGTAGTACTACTATGTAAAGTCTTATACATGAATTTACTTTATAAAGTCTTATACATAAATTAATTTTATTCTTTTGTATTTCAGACATATTCCAAAGAGCTGCTGTCATTGTTCAAGAAGAAGCAAGAATTGTATGTTTTGAAAATCTGGGGGCAGCTTGTTAATGCTTTTGGAAAAGTATGTTCTCTTGCACAGTATAAGCAGAGTTGTGTCTGATTTAAATATTATAATATTTGGTTAGGAAAATGAAATAGACAATTCAGTGTGTTATTCATGGCAATATGCAGAAAGTTGTTTATTCTTTTTGAACATTTTATTTTTTATGCAAGATAAAATATTCAAAATGGATATAATGTGACCATTAAATACAAAGAACAGAAGATAATGATTATGAAAACGAAAGTGTTCTTTTATCCTGAAAAGGCGTTGATTTTTTCTTTTATTTTGGCTTCAAGAATGAAGTAATGACTTTGATAATGATAATACTTAGACCATTTCCTACATAAATTAAATTTTGTAACCCATTTTTTACTGTCAAAAATTTTTTTCCATATAATTCATGAAAAATGTATTTTAAGTAGCAGTTTAATATTTTAATCAGTTATATTGTGAATAAGTGAAATGATAAAAATTCTTAGTAGTGCATTCTTTTTTCGTGGGGTCGACTCTAGGTACATTTTAGCGTTGTGAATGTTGTATAAAGTTAGTAAACAGGGCAAAAAAGCTGTTTTGTCCGTTTTTTTTTATTGTATTCAGAATACCAGTAGCAGCAATGTTTGTAAGAATTATTTCTATGTTTTAGCAGATGTCTTGATTTATTTTGACTGAACTTCTTTAAATTAAAAGCTCAAATTTATTTGTTTAGTGATAAATGGTTCATTTAATTAAAAAGCAGAAATATTATAGAATGAATTTAATTTTCGTGTAAATGTGTAATATAATACCCATGTTTTATAGCTACAGAAATTGTTAATATGTCTTGGCAACAAATATCTTTTACATCTAAAAATACATTAAAATTTAATTGTAGTATTTGATACAGTTTTTTCATTAATCTATGATTTTAAATGTTACCGATTTTTTTTATTAGAAGATTATGTTTTTATATTTAAATCTGAAAATTATAACTTAATAGTAGAAAATTTAAATTGAACATTTGTAGAAAATGAGTTTTCTAAAAGTTTGAAATGTTTATTTCAATTTCTGTAATCGTTTCCTTAAAATTCTTCTTTTAATTAATTGCTAACAACGCAACTGAAAAGTGTTTTTAAAAGCAAAACGCTTCAAAATTTGAAAAATACTCCGTAAAAGACTTTTTTGTATTGTTATATGTTGAATATATTCATTATATGTATTAATGTTGGATATATCCTCATTTCCAAGTACGTTGTTAGAAAATGCCATATATGACATTTTCTAATTACATACATCCGTATTTGTACATTTCTAAATATATCTTCTTATACATTATCTTCTATAATATCTTCTTATGCATTTCTAAATACGTCCGTATTTACCATATATTTTTCAGTATCCATTACATCTGTATTTACCATGTAATTTTCATCTGCTCTCAGGGAAGAGAGAAAATGTAAATATTTTTATATGAAAATTTAATTTTTATGTAAATATATATATAAATTATACTTTCTGAATTTTCATAATTACACTGTTTTAAAATGTGCCAATCATATGTAAAGGCTTTGCAATTAAGAGAGCACCATCTGGTAAAAACAAAACAGAATATTTATTAAAATAATATTAACACATAAAATTAAAATCGTAGCAGAATATTGCTCCTATAGCGTACAATTAGCAAACGTGTCGCTCCTTCGTGACAAACATTCAATTCCATTAAATTTAGCATCCCCTCACAAAAAGAGGTGAAATGTGTCGAGTGCTCATTTTTTATCAGCAAACAGTCATCAAGTACTACCCTCTCCATCACAAGATTGTTGATTCTGTTTACAAACCAATCATCAATCTGGAAACCGAAATCAAGCAGCTGTTTGTGATCACTGAGAAAAGGACTGGGTGGGTGTGTGATCTGCATATATGTGTAAACATTTTGCACAAAAATCTAAATCTCAATTTATATAAATTTTTGTGGTGAAATAATTACAATTACACAATATTTTAATATATCAACTTGGATATACACAATTCTTTTTTTTAACTTCCACGTATGATTCCAAATATTATTATTCTTATGACAATATCTAACTTCATAACAAAAAGAAGTCAAGTTGATGTTCCCTATAAGCATGTTAAAGTATACCCACGTGAATGTTACTTCGATGAGGAAAACTTCCATCCTTTATATATTGAGATCATTAATAAAAACATTAAAAATTTCTCTATTCATACTACTTAAATTGGCATATAATTCTATTTTTTCAGTTATATGAAATAAAAAAAAATTACTATGCAGAGATTTGTCTCCTTTCCTAAAACAGATTTTATTAAATTTTGTTTAACTCCATAATTGCAACCAGAAAGCATACAAGATTCACTCCTCAGTGCCACCAGGTTTTACACAGGCACGCATAGATATGCGCTGTATTAAGGGGAAAATAAATGCAAGTTTTGCTGTCTAAAAACTGTTTACTTTCACAAAATAAAGAATAAAAGAAAAAATGAAAATACAAAATGTAATGTTTAGAGTAAAAGTGCAATTAAAGATGCATCTCAAAGGGCATTAGCCCGTTTTAGCCCAAAGGGCTAATTTTGTTTTGGCATTTTGTGTTGGTTCACTATAAATGTCGATTCACTTTTCAGATTGTTGCCACCAAATATTACAGCCCTGTGTTATATTTAAAGAAATTAAATAATAAAGGATTTTTAAATGTATATATGTTTCTTGCATTGTGATAAAACAACAGTACTAGAGCCATCCAATTTTGAATAACATACGTCTAGACCCAAATATGGGCATCTGGAAGCCCAAATTTGGAATTTGAAATTTGTTTTATTATCGATATCATATTTTGTAACACTTTAACAAATTTTTGATTGACAAACTGAAAGTTTTCAAAGCGAGCAGTGGCAACACTGTTAAAAAAAAAAAAAAACTTACCTCCAGCATGCAAGATTGTAAATCGGAAATTCTAAAGATGTGCTCATTTTAAAAAATTATTTTGCGATATTGCTGTTGAATAGAATTTTATGGTTCAAGTGCGAAGAACATGATATTTAATAAATAAAAGTAACACTCAAAACGTTAAAAAAATACTCCTTTGGATATAATTTAAAATCTGAAAGCTTTCAGATATTTTGTATCATAAAAAAGATCCCCCAAAATAGAGTTTTCTACAATTTGTTTTTAGACCAGTAAAGTATACCATTAGATTCAGTGTTAAACCTTGTAAAATCAGTATACCTAAAAAACATGCATTGCTTTTGAATTGGTTGGATGCCACAATTTTGTTCTTGACTTTTCTTTTGCAGGATGTTGATTCATATACTGGTCTGCAAAACAGTTAGTTTCAGTAACAGTACAAAAAGCACCTAGTACAAATGGTAAACGAAAACGTAGAATAAAAAAAATATGTTTTACTACCACCTACTAAAAAAAATACCTACTAGAAACAGTAAACAAAAACGGAAGATGCAGAATGAAAAAATATGTCTTACTCAAGCAGAAACATGAGCAATAATCGTGCAGTCGTTACTTTCACTGTTTCAGAAACATCCTCCTTTCAAATTCCTCCCTCCCTCATCTCTGAAAAAGTATCCTCCTTTGCATACTCTGTGAAGGTCATTGTAGTGTTGCATTCCAAAGCTTTTCTAGTAATTTTACTGGTAGCAGCACAAAGCAAATAAAAGTATTTTAGAAGGGTGTATATATACGCCCGCGGCAGTTAAGGGGTCAATTAATGGTGCTGCAATACAATTCTTAGCCTTGAAAAAAATTGCCCAAACAAATTCTGTACTTACCATAAATATCTGTTGCACAATAAATTCCTTTCCTTTTATTTTAAATCATATAATTGTCTTATTTTTGCACAAAATTGTAAAGTTACTAAGGGAAAAAAAAAAAAAAAGATTTCTTCTGCGGCAATGCTGTATCAAAATGATATTTCTGCTATGAAATGACTCATTGTTGCAATTTGGATGATTGCAGAGATTTCTCACTATAAATCTTAGTGGATTGTGCTCTATAGTCTCCTAGCTTTGTTGGAGTTTTGATAATTTTTTACTCGTATAGTGTACCGAAAATTGCTTCTCTCCCTCCTTGCTATGATAAGTACGTATCTACTCTGACTTGCGATGCATCCAAACAAATGACAAACAGATTGTGTAGTGTTGGGGTGATCAACTCCATCAATTTTCCTTATTACTGCTTCAGTTATTGAAATACTGACTCGTGGATTTTTCCCCATTCGAGTATTTCCATGTGTTTCTTTTTCTTGTGTTCCATGAGTGGGTAGTCAATTTCTGCATACCCTGGGATGTAATCCTGATGGTAATTACACAGTTCTAAAAGGCTTTTGAGATGGGTCTTCATTTTTTGTGTTTCCAGTTTCTTGATTGCATCTATTTTTTCGGTACCTGATTGATGTTTCTCTGATCTGAAAATGTGTCCTAAATATTTGTAGTATAGCAAAAAAACATTTTTATCGAATTGATCCAAATGACTCAAGTTTGATGAAAACTTTATCCAGATCTGTCAAAATCAATGGAAAATATAGCTATGCAGTCAATATTGGTTTTTGAAGATTGTTGAAATTCTTTCAATGCATTATTCATTACTGTCTGGAAAATTTATGCTGTATTTCTTAGACCAAAAGGTTGAACTTTAAAGTGATACTTTCCTCAATGAGTTTTAAAGGATGTGTGTATTCTTTACTTTTTTCTTTCATCATTATAGCCCAATATCCTTTGACTAAATCCAACGTGGTTATTACATTTGCTTTTGCTATATTGTACATCAGATTCATGACCATTTTCCATAGAAAAATTGTCCTGCTTCATCATTGTATTCAGTGCTGTATAAGGATCATTATCATTGCATTCAATGCTGTCTTGCATATGCAAACTACTGGGTGAACTACTTTTGCATTACTTTCTTCTATTAATCCCGATTTCTGCAAATCTTCTACTTAGTCAACCTTGGTTTTCAGTGCTTCAGGAACCCTCTAGAGATAAGGCTTCTTTCTTTCCATGATGGTATTAATCTAATTTTCTGAGCTTCAGCTTTGGCTATTTTCAGCTTTCTGGTGAATAATGTTTGATATTGAGTGATAAGAGTGATTAATTTTTTTCTTTGCTGGGGATTTAAATTTTCTAAGCTGAGATTCTCATCTCTTTTTAAATCTAGGAAGTGAGAAATCTTTTCTTGGCAAATTTATAAATTCTCCGAATTCATCATTTTCAAATATCACTCTAACTACATTTATGCTAGCTTAAAATTTTAAAATTTTATTTGAATGCACATGCTTGATCATTCCATCGGGCAGTTTTACTTCATAAGAATGAAGTGGACAATGACTTATAATTTCTCCGGGTCCAGTCCAACATGCATAGATTTTATTATTTGAATTTGTGATTAGACTTTTTTCCCGATGCTGAATTTTTTTTGGCCATTGTTCGATTAAAATATTCAGAATATTTTTGTTGTTTCTCACTTGCAATTAACTTGGCTTGCTCAGCTGCTTACTTCAATCTTATTTTTAAATGCTGTAAGTAATCCACTACCGATTCATTTAGATTAGGTGATGTAGGTATATTTCTTCGAACCATGAAGACTTTAGTACTGCTAAAGTACTTATCGGTTGTCTTCTGTACATCAGCTGAAATGTCGAGATTCTGGTAGTGCAGTTCATTACTTCCCAGTAATCAAAAAGTAAATATGGGATCTGCTTTAATTTGAAGGGTTAGTCCTGATCACATGGTGTAACATTTGCTTAAGGCACTTGTTCAATCTTTCAACCAATCCATTTGAAGAGCTGTAAGGAGAGTAGAGAATCTTGGCTGAGAGTTTAGTCCGATGTGAAATTCTTTAGTTAATTTTCAGAACAAAGTTGCTTCTGTTGTCACTTGATATTATAAATATTAGAAATTCCTGTTCTCATAAATATCTCCAAAAGTGCATCACGAGTGGCATTTGCTGCCAAGTTTCTCGATGGAATTGCTTCTAATTATTAAGAATGTTGATCTACTGGGGATGGCATATATTTTTTGTTTCTAGCAGAAGGAGGTTTCAGTATGCCCAATTATGCCAATAATCACTACTTCAAAAGGTAATTCTGGTCTTCTGATAGGTGTGATAGGAATCTTGTCCGATCTCTTCTTTGGGTTCTTCAGTTGGCAGTTTTTAGATGATTTGCAAAGAGTTTCGATGTTTTGTGCTAATATGGGCCAAAAAACTATTGTCAGAGACTCCCTTCTGTTTTCCTTATTCCAAGATGTGTTCCAAACATGGAACCATTTTCCAACATAATTTCTGATCCCATTTAATTCCGGCGTTTGTGTTGTTCTAATAATAGGTAGAAGAAATCATAAAACAGTCTGTCCCAGTATTTTTTCTGGGTTATGTGAAAGATGTTCAATAAATAAATAGTTCCTCTTTTCCCCTTCAGCTAACTTCCATACCTTGTACTATAATAAGCTTCATAAATTTTCATAAATGTAAGCATCATAAATTTTCTGTTGCTGAAAAGTCTGCGATTCCATGGGTGCTTGTCTTTTCTTCCCTTTCTTCCTCTTTTGTTTTCTCCTCCAAAAACACTGAGATGGGGATTTTACATTCTCCATTGTTTGCATTTTGGTGAGTAGGCTCAGCAGATTTTTCTACTTTGGAATTATTTCTTTCTAAAATGTTGATATTTGATTCTGTTGCAAAATTAATGAACAGTTAGTCAACAGAATTAATCAACTAGAGTTATTAAACAATTCACATGTAGCTTATCAGTTACTGCATTTAATGTATCTATAAAATTAAATAAATTATTTCAATTATTCTCTTAATAAATAAATACATGGCAAACGTTTGCTTCATTCGGCTGTCCAAAAGCCGGGGTTAGCATGATTTTTCTCTTTTATCAGTTTTCTAAATCAAGAACAAATGATGAATATACAATCATTATCTGCATTCAGAAATCTACAATAGCTTCAGTTTTCTCAGAATTGATAAAAACTCCTACTTTTTGCAATGGTTGGGCGATGCTTTTGAATTCGGGTCATAGGTAGGATGTGTCTATTTTACCTACTACAGTTTCCTCTCTGTTGTTTTGTTAGAATTTCTGGGATAATATTTTTCTTTCTTCTTTTGTGTAGGCATTCTTTTGCTCTGTGTTCATAGCTTCCACAGATATAACATTCTTTTCTTCTCGTGCAAAACCCATCTTGTCTTGTGTATTCTTATCTCATGTGTGGGGGAATATATTTATCTTGTGTATATATTGTATCCATGAATCTCAAAAGGTTGTATAATTTCATTTTCAGACTCTCTCAAAAGATTTTAATTTTGCTATGAAATAAATATCACATTCTTTAGTTAAATCTCGCAGATTCAACTATTTACTTTCTTTGTGCATTGTGGCATGTGATGCTTTTTCTCCATGTAAAACTTGAAATAATTTATCAGGAATAATAACTTTACAGATCTTCTTCCTCTATGTAGACAAGGAAACTTTTTCCGCAATTAGTTTTAATAATAATTTTGCTTTGAGTTTTTCTGTGGTTACTTTCTTTCTTGTGGTTAAATGCTCTTTTGATAGAATCAAAAAATATATTCCATGCTTCTGCTCTTTCTGGTGCTGGTATAGCCAGTGTTTCTACACCTTTGATCAACTTCTCAAGTGAAATTTCAGTTTCTCCACTGGTGTTTTGTTGTTTCAGCTTCTCCACTGGTATCTGCAAGTTTTTGGATGTTTACTTCCTCCATTTTGAGTTTCTCAGATCTTCACTAATTTGATTTCATGTTTTCTTTCTATTCTCAATATCTTCTCTTCCATTTGTATTCTTTCGATTTCTTTTCTTTTGTTCTTATTTTCCATTTTTTTCTTTTCTGCACATTTTCCATTTCTTCTTTTCTCTATTCTCCATTGCAGTAATCAGAATTTCTTTCACAAGGTCAACATATTTGATGTATTCCTTGCTGTTCTGGAGTTTTATGTTTCAGTTCTGCCAGCTTCAGATCAGTAGTTGCTTCTTCCATTTCCAGTAAAGCAATCACCAAATTTTCTTTTTTTCATGTTTTTTGAATATTTTTCTTTCCTTTAAACTTTTCCAACTTTAATAATTCTTTTGCTTTGTTCCACTTTAGAAATTCTTTCATGTGTGTGGTACTTCCATTTTCACTACTCTTACTGTGAGTTTCAAAATCGAGAGCACTGTAATGGCTTTATGATTAACCCCCAGGCTGCTTATCCTGCAATTTCTATGGCCAACATAAATGTAGTAAAATTTGTTCATCCTGAGATATCCACAAGCATGCGCTTGTTACCTCTATTAAGAGCTTTTCACGATATTTCAATGTTTATTCATCCATAATACATTTTGAGATGTATATAGACTTTAAATATTGTTTTGTACAATATATGCTTATCTACTAAATTTTATGTGTTTGCACAAATTTCACAAATTGTTATGCAGATTTCAAATACAAAATAAAAAATACACAGTTTTTGAAGCGATTTTTGTTAAAAAATTTAGCAGTCGTATGGTCAAGTATAGAGGATTAACAGGACTGCAATAAACAAAAATGAAACAGAATATTTATTAAAATAACATTAAAGCATAAAATTAAAGTTGGAACAGAATACCACTCCTATCCATAGACAACTATCAAGTACCTCCTTCCCTCCTGGCAAATATTCAACTCACTTATATCTAGCAATCTCTTGAGAGAAGGGGCAAAACATGCCAAGCCTGCCTTGTTGATCACCAAACAGTGACCAGATACTACAGCATAAATGTTGAAAATTGAGTCTCTTTATATTGTAAAACATATGTTTTCAGTAGCTTATATGTTATGCATTATGTGTTTGACATCAAATTACAGTTGTAATGTTATAAGTAATGATCATGTGTTGTAAATTACCTTGTTTCTTCCTTGCACAGAGTCTCCATACCAATTTAAAGAAGATTACTCCATTTTTCCAAGTTATAGAGCAAGGCTTTAAAGCATCTTCTGAGGATGTGATCATAGCTTCATTTTCTGCATGGAAGAATCTTATTAATAGCTTTACTCTAGAAGATGGTAAAAAAAAAATCTTAAATTTATAAGCTGCTGGTTTTAATTTGACCAATTGGTAAATGTTTTGAGATTAAGTAATTATTAACTATTGTAAGCTAGATGGACCCATGGGAATAATTTACAGTGAAATTCTTTGGTCTTCTTTGTATGTAGCTGATCTAATCTATCATATAATTTTTATGTTAATCTGCTATCTTAACTTTTCTTAATACTTTTGGGAAAATTTAAATCGGTTTTCATTTTGTAGCTAAAGGGTAAAATGTGTTACAGGGAAAATGTATATATTTGTTATTGAATAATTCTGTTGTCAAATACTTCAATGAAAATCAGAAAAATCCGAAGCAAGTTTTTTTTTTTAACAACCAGTAGTATCAGGGTATACTGAAAGCTAAGATAATATAAATTAAAACTGTCAATAAGGGTGGAATTGGGCAATAATAAATTTTATTTGTTTAATTATCAAACAGTAAGATGCTAACATACCTCCTTAAAAAAAGTATAAATTATTTAAGAGAAACAAAAAGAAGTTGGCTAGTTGTTTTGTTTACTGAAGAAACTGAACACTAAATTAATTTTTAACAAGGTCTGTTGTATATTAAAACTTGTAATTTGTAACTTTAATCACTGATGCTCATCAAGGTTACAAAGGAAATGTGTTTGTGGAAACAACGTGTGCATTTATTAAATGAATATGTATAAATATTGAATATGAACATTGTGTTTTCCCATATTAAACTTTCTGTCTAAAATTAGTAAATAATTAGGTGTTTATATGTAATATAATAAATATTCATCTTTAATAAAAACAATGCATTTTAAAGTGCATCATTTTCATTAGATCTGTTTGCACAGATGACAAGGAAAAAAAATTTCTTTTTCTCTAGGGAAACAATGTGCATTATTAATGTTTTGAGCATCTTGAATTTTAATTTGTAAGGAGGAGAAGAATGCATTTTTTCATGAAGAAATTGAGAAAAATGTTTAAAATAAAAATTAAGGGTGATAACATATTGTACGGTAATAACTTTTGTGTCAGAAATTAATAACATCCAGTCTACTTATAAATTAGTAAAGGAATGATATAGAATTAACTTTATTAAAAAGCAGAAACTGACCAAATAATTTTGATAATATCCATATGAATTATTACAGTCATATCAGATGAGGTTAACATTTCATGTTGATTATAGTATTTTTTGAAATTTTTAGAAATATTTTATGGAAATATACTAGTTTCAGTTCGAAAATAGCATTAATGATATTCCATATTGCATATTCAGTATTCTCTTTTGACTTTACTTTAAGAATGAAGTAATCTAGTATTCAAATTTGACATAAAAAGTTTTCATTTATTTTAGTAATTTTCACTTTCAGTGCATAAAATTATTTTTTGCAGGTGTGTTGAATGATTCCAAAAAATTACGCTTTGTTCTGAAGCCATTCCAAAATATATCCAGATTCAGTGAGAAAGTTCTTTTAAACGTTTGTGATACTTGGTGGTATCTTGCATGGAGTCTTTCTAAAGATTTATCTGTCAGGTTTACTGAAGTAAGCTTATTTTTTAGTTTGCAGTGTAATTTTGCAATTTGTTTATAACTCTTGCAGCTGATGTCAAATTTTAATCTAGTTTTCACTAACCAATATTTAGTTGTGTACTAGGCCACTGTTCAGTATATAAAACATGATAATTTTTGCATATTTTTAGATTATCCGCACTCAGTTTCAACATATGAATTTTGTATGAACACTGCGCAAAAAAAAGGGGGGGACAGTTCTATATCTTCCGTTCTACTGGGCCGATTGACAAAGTTCAAATTACGTTTTCATGTCTCAAAAGCGCGACTTAGGATATATATTAGATTTATATCTAGCATTGTTCTAACATAGGTATTTTGACACAAAATGGGACTTTTTCTGAAATGACATACCAATTTGTTTCCATATTCCGATTCTACAACTCAAATTATGCCTAAATATTAAATTTTGTAAAATTTGCTGCGAAATTTATGAAGAAATTCAAACATTTATCTTGGTACAATTTTTTTAGTTTGTGCCAAGAATAATTCACGTGGTGAACTTCTTAATATATGGCAAGCTATTTTCCTTTCCCTTCCATTGTGCAGGAGCGGAAAAAAAGTCACATCATTTACCTTTTTACATTGTGCAGGAGTGGAAAAAAAAAGTCACATCATTCTACTTTCAAATAATTTTAACAAAGTGCCTGAACCACATTTGATGTTATTATTGCTTTCAACGAATATGCCAAATTTCAAAACTCACCACCAATATATAAACTCATATTTCTTTGGAAATTTTGAATAAAAAAACTCTTAATTTTTATGCAGGTATGCTTAGAAATACATCTAATTTAAGATAATGGTAAAAATTTTATAGATTATAATACAAAATATTTTTGAAAAAAGTTATAAAAACTATTTAAAACTACAAATTTAAAAAATAAATCGTAAAAAATGGGCGAATGTTATTTGGAATGAACCTTAATTTAGTAATGTGAAGGGAAGAATCAAACAAGTTTAATAAAAAAAAAGAGAGATTAATAAATATATACCAAACTCAATTAACATTGAAGAACTAAAGTTTTGAGAGCTAATTTTTTAAAAACTATTCATGCAAGTTTTACAAAGCCTGACGGTTTGGCATAATTTGTGTTGTAGGATCGAAATATAGAAAAAAATTGGCATGTCATTTCAGAAAAAGTCCGATTTTATGTCAAAATACTGTATTAGAACAATGCTATATATAAATCTAATACATATCCTAAGTCGCTCTTTCAAGACGGGAAAAATGTAAGTTGAGTTTCGTCAATCAGCCCACTAGAACGGGAGATATAGAACTGTGCCCCCCTTTTTTTTCCCGCAGTGTATATAAGCAGTTTTCGTCATATTATATGTAAATTGTAGTATCTCATGCATAATGTAACATGAAATGCCTCGAAATGCGAAGCTGCACTAGAAAAATAAGATTACAAGGGCAAATTTATTTAACATTGAGGTAAATAGCTTTCTCGCCAAACTGGTAATCAATTTACCAAATAATTTAACGAGAAATCAACAAAAGTCGTCAAACTTGGTGATATTTTGTTTCACGTACCTGTATGATTGTAACTGACGCAATGCCTATGTAACTCTAACTCTATCAGGCCATCTGTCACTGTAACTGCATATGCCTTCCTTCAATTTCGAGAAATCGAAGGTACCAGAAATTTCTTGGAAGCCAGGGGAAGACTGTATAAGATCAGAGAGAGAGCATCAGTCCTCATTTGAATTCGGAGTATTGAGAGCTGCAAGCTTTGCTCTTTAGATGCGCTTTGTATTGCATTCTGTTTTCTTAGTAGTTTGAAGTAGTAATTACTGATTCTGCCTTGTCATACTGAAAAGAGCTATATGAGTATATTCATCCAAAGTTTGAGAACCGTAAAGTGTTCATTTGGGATGATAAATTTAATCAAGTTATCATTGGCTCTGGATTCAATCCATTATGAACCCATATTTCAGTCAAATATCTGAATTTTTTATGTATTTTCAAGTATGCAGGCAGATAGCTAACCCATAGATAAGTTTGTCATGCATGTGTTTGTATGCATGTGAATTTACACAATTTATATTTAACTGTTATTTCCTTAACCATGTCTCTAAAAATGTAAATATCAGCCGTATATACATTTTTTTCCCCTCATAAAATTTCTTTTTTCTTATAAAAGGCTTCTTTCTGTTATTCAATGTGAACAGAATTTTGCCCATGAGCTGTAAAGACATAAAACATAAATTTTTTGCTAAATCACAAATTCAGCAACAAAATGGTGATTTTTTTCGTGAGGGTGTGAATAATCAGAAAATATCAATTTTCGTTATTAAATATAAATCAGTTTTGAAATTTTATTTTCTAATCATACACATTTTATTCATTCAACATGAAATTACCCTGTATGAAAAAAAAATTAACTGATAAATATCAGCAGCTATAATTAACTTGCCTATTCATTTTTGATTCAGTTTGGAGAAAAAATTTTTAACTGTTCAGTCGTAATTGACAGTAGCCATAATTGACTTGCCTATCATTGTTATAATCAGTAGCCATAGTTAATTGACTTGCCTATCATTGTTAATTTAGTTTGAATAATAGAAATCTGGAGCAGACTTAGATCAGAATGATTTTCTTTTTATATATGCAAGCATTATAATTTCTGTAATTTTATAAATAAATTGATTCATTTATTCTTTATTAATGGATGACTATATTCAGTTACAATTTTGATTATCCATCGTTCAGCTAACCAAATAGCTTAAGTAAACAGATTTTGGGGGGGATAGAAATAATAAGTCTTGTAAAGTATGTGATTACCTGTCGGAACAAACAAAACCTGTCACCAAACAGTATGATTTAGTGCCCATAATGGATAAACGTAATATCACAGTACAATCATAAGATTGTCACCTTGATTTAATGTAAACCTGATTAGTTCTCAACAAGCTGGCTTAATTTTGGGGAAGGAAGGCATATGTTACTAGCTATTTACCTGCTTTCCCCTTACATTTTGGGGTAGGGGCAAATTAATACATATTTTAGTACATATTTGCTGTAAATATTGCATAAATTAACTGTACATATTTGCTGTAAATGGGATGTACATGAAATGGGGTACTTACAAATTAATGGGTAATCAAATTAATTAAGGGTTCAGGTTCCTGTTGTCAAGAAAAATGGACCTTAATTGACATGATGTGCAGCTTTATTAGAAAACGGGCAACTAATGGTGATGCAGTGTAAAAATTTATGCTACATCCATAACTTGAATCTTGTGATTATCTAATTAAATAAACAATTATCAGTTCTTTTTAACCTTCTGCCAAAATAACAGGCTTAAGTTTAGCGGGATATATGGCAAATTCCATGGCTGATGGGATTTTGTAATCTGATAAGGTGTTTTATTTTTGTATGTCGCCGAGCCATTGCATTCTTAAATTTATCTTCCATGAAGCTTCTTAGAGTATTTCCATCCAGCAAAACATTTTTAAAATTTAATCACCCTGTAATGGCTCAACAAATCAAGTGATTTAAAAATATCACATATATTTTTTTAATAATAGAAACTTCTCTCTCATTTTTTTAACAACTTTAGTAAGTCTCAAACTTTCTTGCTCCATTCCATGTTTTTTATCACATGTCACACATCTCAGATTGCTGTTCTCAGTTTATCCTCCCACCCTTGAGATTTTACTTACATGGTGCATTTCAAATACTTGATAAAATTGAAAATTTTGTAATTTTAGTATGCTATAAACTATGTGTAATTTTGATTTTTCTCTTGGTTTTGCTTTGCTTACATGAATGTTTTTTGAAGTTGTTTAAGGACACATTATTTCAACAATACCTTAGTTATTCTTTGCTGAGAGCTTTCTTGTTTAATGGGAACCCATCAGTTAAGACCCCCTGCTCTAAATGTTAGAATTTCAAATGCTTTTAATTGAGGTATTTGGCCATTAGTTGAGTACAAAATGATTTCATAATGCTTAACACCAAACAATGTGTTAAATTAATAAATATGATTGTTTAACTTTTAACATGTTTTAAATCTGAATGCTGTTTTTATTAGCATCCAGTTTTGGGATGCATGAAGCTAATTAAGTGTTCAAATCTAAACTGTTTCCATTTTTAATTTTATTCATTGCTTAATAATATTTACTTAGGCCACCCAAATTGTATAGTGGTTAATGGAGCCGACTGCAATACCAAAGGACCCAGATTCAAATCCGGAAAAGGCGTGGTTGTAAATGTCCGTCCTTTCGTAGGAGGCAAGAGTGGTCCACCTATTAGGTGTCTCCATAATAAAGGAACCACCACTTGTGGCCTTAGTAGTGGCCAAGCCGAAGTCGGCTGAAGGCTCGCCATTGGGGGGAGGGTTGATAATTCACTTAGTTGCAAGAGTCCATATAACCTTTAGTATCCTTCAAAAATATATTTACAAAAATATCATTGTCTTTCTGTAATTATTGTTGGTTGCCTCAGAATTTCGGGAAGCTATGATTCCAAATGATCCTTTTTTATTAGATGGAGGTATTATTTTGTATTTCCTCACAATCATGCAGTCTTTTGAGTTTATGTACTAGATGCAAGTCTCTAAAACTTGTTTATAATTAAGTATTCAAATTCAACTTTTTATTATTCTGTTGTTCCAAGAATTTCTAAGAATCAGAATGTGTGATAGATTCTTTATTTATATTATTTTTGTTCTGATGATTATTGCTTTTGATTGAGTAATATATGTGTATGTATTTTTTGTCGAAAGCACTTAGTCTCTCAGAGTGACCTACTGAATGCAAATTGTTGCTGTTTCTGCAATGATATGGGGCAGGCTTCATTTTTGTCCCAATTCATTACTTTATTGAAATTATTTTTTCACTTCAAGAATATGTAAACATGAGAGCTATGTGCAGAGACAATCGAAGTGATTCAAACCATATTGTGTTAGATATGCTTTTTCTTTCACCCCTCCCCCGCATGAGAATAAACTGTATCTCCAACAAATTCCCAGTGAAATAGTTTCATTTTGTGATATTTGTACAATTTATACTCAGTGATAGATTTATATTTTCTTGAAAAAAATTTCAAATGTTTGTATGCTTAGCGTATGGAGAATGTCTACAAAATATGAATAATTAATTAATGTGAATAGCATGATCTGTTGCCTTAATTTTTGGTTAGTCTCATTAAAATTTATAACAGCTGGTTTTCAGATCTGCTTTCTTTCCAAACATTTTCACTAAGTAAGCAACTTTTGCTATAAAAACACCTGAATTTTATATGTCACTTTTGTTTTATTCATTGCTGTTTTTGTAAAAAATCTAATGACGTTTTGAAAATGGTTATAGCAAGCATCGCATTTTTTATCATTAGAGTATTGAGATTTTTACCATTGATTTTTTAAAATCATTTCATCTTCTGTTTTGATTTTAGGAAATCTAATTTTTCCAGGAGAATATTTTAATTTTCATTCACATAGTCTTAGCACCAATGCAAAAAGAGAGATAAGAAAAATGCACTTTTAATGCACCTTATGTAAGAGATTTTATAGGCTGTAAGAAACACCTAGTCTTCAAATGGCAAGTAGTTAATGCAGTATTGAATTGCCATAGAAAAACTGTAAGCTGTGTAAGTTAGGAAATTTATTTTGACGATATTTTTTAAGTATTCGAAAGCTTGTTTCCTTTGAAGAATGTCTTCATGAAATAATTTCTCAGAAAGCTGAATCATATTCATAATACATGTGTGGGAAAAAAATAGTACTATGCAGTCAGCTTATTCAGTACCAAGAACTGGATCTAGATGAACTACTGGAATTCAGTGTTTTTAATCTATACTTCATTACCAAAGGGCTAATTATGCAAAAAGTGGTTTGAGGTCTATTATGCAAAAAGTGGCTTGAGGTTTAGCCAAAAATTATACTTATAAGTATGAAATGTAAATAATTTTCTTAGATTGATTTAATAATTCTTGGAAACTAGACACTTTTGGGAGAAAAAGGATCTCCATGCTCTTAAGTAACAATTCAAGGGGAAAAATTCCTTTCTTTGTACATTTTTCTCCAAAATGAATGAAAATTTTATTTTTTATGTATCCACAAAAGTACCTAAGAAAAAGATAACTGTTTCAATACAAAATTTGATTAGATTATATTTGATTTAAAAATTCTTAAATTTGTTTATTCATCAGTAAATCAGCAAAAGTAATGATAATTTACCAATTATGTTATTTTTATATTATACATTTTAATAGTTATTCTTGAACTAATAATAAGTAATTTAATGTAATCAAACTGAGTTAAAGTTTCTAAACTATTTATGCTATTCATATGAACTTTATAATTTTACTAATATCTATGTAGGTGTGCATTCCGTTATTGGAATTGACAGTGGGGAAGATATCCTCTGCATTACCCGAGCGATCAGTCCTGAAAGGAGGTTTGTGTATGGTTTTCAGAATTATTTAATTTTTTAATGGGTTTGATAACTTTAAGTTTAGAAACTTGTGATTTTAAAACTACTGATTTTTGTTTTTGTGAATTTCTCCCCCTCCCAAATTTAAAATGAGGAAAAAAGTATTTTAGAGGCTTTTTGAGAGACATTTTAGAAACTATTTGACATGTATTTTACTCATATCTTCTCTGAGGTGAAAAATAAAATTTTCGTCAATTCATATTTCTTGTCCGTTTATTTCCCAACTATTACAATACTCAAGTAATTTGCTGATGTAACATAACACTAAAAGCTGAAAGATTTGGTTATAAATGTTTGTAATGTTAAATATTAAGTATATTAAGAACTGATCATTAAGCCAGATTTTACAATTGTAGAAGTTACGAATATTAATTTATGAATTTTTGAAAAGAAGTAACAAATGTTTTAAAATTTATTTTTTCTGAAGTTTCTTGGTATTATATTGAATTTCCCCCTGCCCATTTCCTTTTAGTTCACAATTCATTAATCAAGAGAGGATTATGCATACTTCTTCGGTTATTGGAACAACCTGAAAATTCAGCATTTAATAAGCTATCTAGTCCTAAAAAAGTTGCTTCCATTCCTTATTGTGAGTATTACTGTGTATTTCATTTATTATCTCATCTTTTATATATCCATATAGTAATATTAATGATGTGTGATAAATTTACAACTTAAAATTATTAAAACAGTGTGTGAGAATTTTTGTGCATAATATATGGTAACATCATGCAAACCTGAGTGTTGCATCAGGAACATTAAATTGGGGTAAGGCTTTCGTGCTGATAAATTACTAGAAATAATTTTTGTTATATATTTAGGCAGAAAACTTACTTTTAGCTCTAAAATTTCATTACATATGTATTTAAAATTATACGTGCCTGCTGAGTATATTTTTGAGTGGTAATTTCAAAACTTCCATACATGTCAAGTGTTTTTGCCAATTTTGCACATAAAATGTATTTATTTAGTAGGTTTTTATTTATTTATTTATTTTTATGCCTACATGCCTCAGATTTCCCCCTCCCCAAAAGATGCTATTTTTAACTATTGTGAAAATTCCAAAGCCTCTTCTGCATATCTGATTGATATTGAACTCGGTATCTTTAAAATTTGCTTTTCAATCATTTGATATACCCTTAAATTAGTTCTTGCTTGCATGGAGTTTTATGCATTTTCCTTCACAGTGACTTTGTTTTATACATATACAGAAGAGTCTTCTTTCACCATCTTCAAGGTTCCTGAGAATCTCAGTCAAATAATCAGCACATTCATCTTTAAAAACAATTCGTACTTTCATTTTCATTGTAGGTTATAAGGTAGTTTGCAGAGCAATACAAGAAGAAGTCTGCTTATCATAAGCTGTATGCCCTGCCACATGATTGGAGTAATGTTAATCGAGTATAAGTTGCTATAGTGGTGAAATATTTCGCCTGCTTGATTAATACAGTAAATATTGTTGAAAGCAGAATTGGGTTTCTTTCAGAAAAAAATGTAAGAAATGAACACTGATGCAACCGTGTCATTCATAATTTAACTTATTTGAAAATAAATGTTTTATTATTTCTGCAGTGAAATTCAAAGTAGTTAATATTTTCCAAAAATCCAGTGAAAAAGCATGATAGAATTCTCATTCGTTTATTGTTGTAGTATTTCACTATTTTTTTTTTTTTCGTTTCTATTATGTTAGCATAATAAGAAAATGATCGTTAGAAGTTATGATTTTATAGATAAATTAATTTTTAAAATTTATGTGTTTAAATATTAGTTTTTAGGAATCTTTCAGTGTTTTAAACCTGCCCCAGTTTAAACAATAGTTCTTTTCTTTGTCCACACATGTAATGGAAGTATTTAGATTG
>KK114637.1:438589-478536 GCA_000611955.2 Stegodyphus mimosarum
ATATTATTATTAAATGAGTAAAAAATTAATATTTTCAGCTGATTTTTTTCTCTATAAAACAAACTAGTCAAGCTTGCCCATCATTTTCAACATCTTACTTTCCTGTGATGTAATATCAAACACAAATGTTAAACTTTTTTCTGTGGGCTTGAAAAATAGTTTCTTTCCTTCACTGGGGGCTCCTGGCTCAGCAGTTATGGTAAGGGGCGAAAATTTATCAGGTGGAATCTTAATGCTGAGGTGATTAGTATTCTTTTTTTCGGCATGCAGGGAAACGGTCAGCATTTCCTTTCAGTCGAGTTCGAAAGCTCCAGGTGTTAGAATGCGGGAAATATTCTAACCACTTTCACACAGATGAATGCAGTTTTCCCACGAAATACTATATATTATTTTATCTTCAGATGAAATGTATGCTACAACTAGAGAATTTTGTTCCAAAAAATTAATTTAATGATTAAAATAATTTTTTTAAACTTTCACATACATTATGTACTGAAAAATAAGAAAAGCAATCAAAGTTAAATATATTCACTTGTCATAGTACAGAGAATTCAGAGATTTAAAATATTTAAACATTTCATTCAAACAATATATATATTTTCATTTTAAGTGGTATAATTTAGAGCAAATTAAATAGAGTTTATTTATTACAAGTGTCATTAAAAAAGCATTTTTGGATTTCCAAATAAGTGTTATTGCTTTTACACCTCTGGTAAAATTCATTTCTGGAGAAATAGAAATTGGTCACTGCATTTGTGCTGCATTGAATCATTATTGAACAGCACATGCTGTAAGAAAAATTTACCAATGCACGAGGTAAGTGTTTTTTAAAATTTATTTTTCTTCCATGTGACATTGCAAATAGCGATCCCAGGCTTGATTTTCCTTTATATCTGTAATTTTTTTTATCATTTCATCGTTTGGGGTTCAGAAAAGAAATCCAGAAGCAAGATCTGGAACTTTAGAAAATAAAATCCTCATTGAGTTGAGTTTTAATGTATTCAACAACAAAAACTTAGTTTTATCACTTACAGACATTAGATATTACTTTTACCTTAGAATAGAAGGGGAATAGCTGTTCGTTGATGTATATTGCTGCTGCACTTTTTCTTTAAATGCAAAATTGCATATTCAGGAAGGCATTAAAATTTAAAAAAATAAAGATCTTTGTCGAATGCAAACTAATTCTTCAGTTTTTCATGAGCTACATTTTCAGACAGCGAAAATCGTCTTTGAGCTATCAGATTGTTATGCGAAATTCTTAGATCTTAAGCTTTTTATTGCTGCTTTCTTTGGGAGTAACAAAGCTGGGAATGAGGATTCCTATTCAGTTGATGAGTATTAATGAAAATTCATTCTTAGAATTAAATTCAGGGAACTAAAAAATGGTATACATCTGAATTCTTGTATACATGCTTACTATCCTAATATCTTGTTGATTCCCTGAAAAACACAATTTTCATGCAAAAATTAATTACTTTCTTAACACTACCTGTGACTCAGTGGTCAAGAGCGCTGAATACTGGTAGTTTAACTTGGGTTTGAGGTCAGGTGATCGGGATGGCTGCATAGTTGGTTTTCCTTGTTTTCTCCATGTGAAACCTGAATACAAACCAGTTTCCCTTAACCCTCTGAGCGTTATGACTGGCTTTATCCAGCCATCAGAAGTTTTGCTACTTGGCATATATTAGCTTATAATTTAAGATATTTTGCTTTTTTTAAAAATGTAATTATCATCTTAATGAATGTAAGTTTATGAAAATACAGACTAAACACAATTAATAAATTATTAAACAATTATACAAACACAATTAATAAATGCTGTTTAAATATCAGACTTCATGACGGATCTAAAATCCTGCACTGCTCAGAGGGTTAAAGGGCAGTCCCTCCAGGAAGGCATCCTTTCCCTTAGGTACGGAGCCTCATTCCATTTCCCATGTTCAATTAATTTAAACAAACGTATCTACTTTCTGAATGAATTGATACAGATATCATAATCTCAAGTGATTTGGACGACGGAATGGCACAGGGTGGTGTTTTCAGGTGAGTCATGCTTCTGTTTCAATGATAGTTGCTGCTTATGAGTATGACGCTGATGTGGAGACAGGTCCTATCTGGTAGCAATTGTGGAATGCCCCACCGCCTGACAACAGATATCATAATATAGATGCAATCATATAATAACGGATAATTAATAAGTTTTGAAACTTTTTAAAATTTTGAATTATAAAATTTTCTACACTAATTGCTTTAATAAAAATTCATGTTTCCTTTGTTGCATAGTTGAAATTTATTTTGTCATCAAAATTATGCATAAAAAGAAGGTTTTCTAAGCATAATTATGAGATGCTCATAAGTTTAGCTTTCTTATTTCGAATGTAATTTTATATGTCGAATTAAAGAAAAGGTTATCTGCCTAAGTGAAGGGGGCTTTCGTGGAGGACGTATGAAGGAAATTGGCTCATATACCCTTTACATATATGCAGTCACACCATTCATCAGAATTTGAATCCGGGTTGAATTATCAGTGTTAAAGAAATTTTATTTGCTCGGTCGCTACTTATTATTTAGAATATAACAAACCAAAATTTCACTGAAGTAAACAGTAGTCGTGGAATGTACGTCATTTAGAAATAACATTAAAATTAATTTTCATCACCTGATTTATATTCATTGCACTGGCATTACATGCACATTAGAAACTGGAATAAATTGAAAAAACAATTATGGAAAAGAATGAAACAAAGAAAATTTTCTGTACATTTAGCCATTATATAAAACCAAACTTGAAAAAAAGATAAATATCAATTGAAAGAACTAATAACGGTATTTGCAACAGACAAGTCATGTCGTTCAAAATATGGACAATTTTCCCTTACCCATTAGTGGAATCCCACAAAAGAACGCACTCTCCTAGGTATAGTCTTCAAGCCTCAAGCGCTAGAATTCCTATCCATGCGACCATCGAGAAACTGTCCCAAGCCCCCAGTTGCTGTATGCTTAGCTCGGGATGAATATATCCCAACCTCTGGGAAAAGGTTAAATACAAATGCTTGTTTATGGTTTTAAAAATTTTGATTATTTGTAGAAGGGGTGCTCATAGTGAGGTCATTATCATGAGAGGGGTCATAATATACAGTGTATGAAATAATTTTGTTAATTTCAATAATTATTACTTCACTGTGTTGTAAACTGAATGTATTTAAATTTGTATAATTTTGGTATTTGGTTAAAAATAATGTAAAGATTCAAATTTTTAAGCGGTGTGGCTTGATTGTTGTTAAATTGCCCAGTTTGTTGAACAATTATAGAATAATTAAAAAGTAAAAATCATATGCTTCACCAAATATCAGTACTCTAACAGCTGCTTATGTGGAAGATAAATTAAAGAGCTTATAGAGCAACAATTTGGCAAATCATATTGAAATAAATGTATGATAACAATATGCAATGAATGGTCCAAAAATATTTAGAAAGGTTCTGTTAAGGATATTTATCAAGTCTAAATAATCCTCTCCTTTGTTTTTAACCTACATTTTCTTATTCCTTATTTCATTTATTCAATTAAAATTCGATTAAAATATTTTGTGGTAGGCTTTATTTGTTTTTCTTGATGTTAGATGCAGCAGTTCTGTTCTGGGTTTTAATACCGTGAATGTTCATGGTCTTTTCTATTTTGTCGTAGCGAGTGGAAGTATGCTGCACAAAAAAAAGGGAGCCGGCAGTTCTATATCTCCCGTTCTACTGGGCCGATAGACGAAATTTAAATTCCTTTTTTCATGTCTTGAAAGGGCGACTTAAAATATATACAGTAGACACTCGTTTTTACGAACTCGTAGGGACTACGAAAACAGTTCGTTAAATCGAGAGTTCGTAATTTAGAAAGGCATCGGAAATTGTTAGTATTTCACATTTTAATGTTTTCGAGACAGAATAGTGATACTATTCCACGCTTTTATTTATGTATTAGGAATTATTTTTAATAGTATTACTACTTAATAAATGATATCCATTCTATTAAACAAACAAGAAATATAAAATATTTGTAAAACGTACCTTTATTAAGTCATTGAGCAACAAAATAATCACTTATCTTTGTCTGTTTTAAAACAACAGATTGTACAATGCAAGACTCCATCTTCTCTATATTTGTTAGCATTTCACAATTATCACTGGCCTCAAAAAATCGTCTAAGTTCTGACAAGTATTCAGCATCTTGTTTTAAAGTCGGTCTTGGTGTTACTTCATTTTCTTCTTCTTCTGGATCCGAAAGTCTCTCATTCTCGTTGATTATGCTGCTAATAATATCGTGATCCGATATTTCCTCCGTGCAGATGACATTAGAATCCACATTTAAAAAATCCTCAAATGAAAGTTCTGGCAACTGTGGATTTCTACGGCGAAGTTCATGCATGAGAACCTCATCTTCGTCGTGAGATCTATTGTCATGGATTTCTTCAGTTAAGTCTGTTTCTTTAATAAAACCTGCATGTCGAAAGGCTTTAGAAATTGTTTCATCTAAAACATCATTCCATGCACTGATTGATAAATGCATTGCACCAAGAATATCAATCTGATAAGGTTGTTCCCTTTCCAAGCCAAGGATTACTCTTTGCAAGAGCACTTTCTTATATTTTCGCTTGAAACTATTGATTATCCCCTGATCCATTGGCTGTAAAACTGCAGTTGCATTTGGTGGGAGATATTCCACACGGATTGCCTGAAGCCCAGTGACTTCCATGTGTGCAGTACAATTGTCCACGATTAGGAGAACTTTGCGCTTCTCTGCTGAAAAACGGTTATCTAAATCTCTCAACCATTTTTCGTAGATGTTGCCAGTCATCCAGGCCTTATTATTAGCATAATATGGAGCAGGAATCTTCTGAACATTTTTGAAACACCTTGGTTTCAGATATTTTCCAATAAAGAGCAGAGGCAATTTTTGTGACCCAGTCATGTTGGCTGCAATCAAAACTGTAAGTCTCTCTTTAGCTTTATTACCTCCAACACATTTATCTCCTTTGTAAGCTAATGTTCTTTCTGGCAAAATCTTAAAAAACAAAGCCGTTTCGTCCGCATTAAAAACGTCATCTGCAGCGTATTCAGAAAGAAGCAATTTCAACTTTTCTTCTTTCCATTCATTTGCTGATGACGTGTCTACTGCTGCACTTTCACCACACACTTTCCGGAAACTCAAACCATTCCGAAATTTAAATTTCTGTAACCAACCATCCGATGCTTTAAAATCTTTGATGTTTAATTTGGAAGCAAAAAAGTGTGCTTGTTCTTTAAGTACATTTCCATCAATTGGAATGTTTAAGCTTCTCATCTTTCGAAACCAAACAAGCAAAGCCCTTTCCAAATTTGGGTGTTTTGATTCTCGAAAATATTTTCGAGAGGAGGGTCCACATTCATCGTTTCCGTTTTTAGCTCCAAAGATCTTCTCTCTTGCCTTTAAAATCGTCGATAAACTATTTTTAGGAATTCCATATTTCTGAGCAATTTGTGTCTTGCTTAATATTTTTTCGTCAACTTCTTTTAAAATCTTCTTCTTTATTTCAATCGCTAAACAAATTCGTTTCTTCGTTTGCGACATAGCTCTAAGAATCTTACTTAACAAAAACTGGCCCAATCTCCCTCTCGACTAACGAGACTTCACTGATTGAGTTGTCCAGATCAAATGACTATGACATTACAAAAAGCAACAACTCTGTTGTAAAAGCAACCCAAACCCCTTTAACACGAATGGTCTCACCCCCACCCAACAACATCAGGCCGATGCTCTTCTGAGAGCCTCCCACAACAAACAACACCATAAATTTGTCCTAATTCCCCCTCTTCTCCGCCCCCTCCTTCCTTACTGTACTTCTTTGAATGTTTCGCACTTGCTGCCTCAAAATAGTTGGAGATTTTATTTGACCTTCACACTTCGTCCCAATGAAACACGCAGAAGTATGAAAACTGAGTTCGCAAAAAAGAGATTTTCCTGATTTGTAGTTCGTAAATAAGAGTGCAAAATTACATTACATCTATGGGAGTGTATTCTGGACCATTCGCTAGTTTGTCAAATCGAGAGTGTTCGTAAAAAAGAGGTTCGTAAAAACAAACGTATACTGTATTAGATTTATATATAGCATTGTTCTAACATAGATATTTTGACACAAAATGGGACATTTTTTGAAATGACATGCCATTTTTTTCCATTTTTGATTCTATGACTCAAATTATGTCTAAATATTAAATTTTGTAAAATTTGGTGCAAAATTTACGGGGAAATTTAAAGATTTATCTTGTCTCATTTTTTTCAGTTTGTGCCAAGAATAATTCACTTGGCAAACTTCTTAATACATGGCAACCTGTTTTCCTTTCCTTTTTTTTCATTGTAAACTTGTGGGAAAATGTCATCATTTATATTTTCAAATAATTTTAACAAAGTCCCTAAACCACATTTGGCATTATTATAGCTTATAAAAAATATGCCAAATTTCAAAACGTGCTAGTATGTAAATTCACATATATCCTAGGATATTTTGTATAAACTAATTTTTTTGCAGGTATGCAAAAATACATCTGCTAAGATGATGGTAATAATTTTATAGGTTATAATTCAAAAATTTTTTTTTTTGAAAAATTTATAAAAATTGTTTTAAAATAACTCATAAAATATGGACGAATTTTATTTGGAATGAACCTAAATTTTGAAATGTGAAAGGAAGAATCAAATAAATTTAATAAGAAAGAGATATTAGTAAATATATAAAAGATTGAATTAACATGTAGGAGCTAAAATTTTGAGAGCTAATTTTTTAAAAACTACTAGTGTGATTTTTACAAAACTTGGCAGTTTAGCATTATTTGAGCCATAGAATCAAAATATGGAAAAAATTGGCATTGCATTTCAGAAAAAGACCGATTTTTGTGTCAAAATACCTGTATTAGATCAATGCTATTTATAAATCTAATACATATCGTAAGTCACACTTTCGAAACATGAAAAACGTAAGTTGAATTTCATCAATCAGCCCACTAGAACCGGAGATATAAACTGTACTCCCTTTTTTTTTTGCAGTATACATGATATGTTTTATTATAATGAGTGGAATTTCTCTGTGTCTATCCATAAAGATCTTACTCTGTTAAACTTGCAATAAACTATAGTAAAATTCTTACATTTTGCATGTGGTGATGATATATTAAGCTATACCTCAATATTTCAGTGATAGAGGCATTTCTAGGTGCTAACATGCAAGTGATTGACAAAACACATTCTGGCAGGTTATCATCTGGGATTATGGATGTAAAACATCCATAGACATATTGGTTTTCATGTAAAACATCCATAGACATATTGCTTTTCATGTCTTAAAAACCATTTATATGAAACTATGAGGAAGAAATGTTGGCTTTAATGGACATTTCTCAACTGCATATTGTTGTGGTAACATTGGCAGAACTCTCTGAGATTAAGATGTTAAATGTCGTGAAACAAATTAATGCATTCTTTTGTATCACTCATAAAATGCTGTGAAAAATGAAATTCAGTGAAATTAATTCTCACTGAATTCAAAATTAAAAAGTACAAAGCCTTAAAGAATCTGATTTTGAATAAAATAATCAGACTCAAACTTTTTAATTATCTTATATATGTGAGTAATTATATAATTGTTTAATGATTAAATACTGTTTGTTCTAGTGTTGTTGGAAATGTTATACTGCTTATTGCTGTTTTATATGTTTGTGCACGTTTTAGATTCTTTGCAAGTTCCATTGGATCTCAAAGTAATACTGCGGCATTTCAAGGAAATTGTTTGTGTTGTCCGAATAGTAGTTGAAGTTTTTGGCAATGAAAAGGACTTGAGTAAGTTTCACATTCTGAATTATTTGTTGTTATACATGAACTTAAAAAAAATATTTCATATTTCTTGTTTGAAAATTAAATTTTTCCTCATTTAACACTTTTCTTCTGCATTATGGAGAGCATTTAAGATTTTAAAACTAAATTAATATCACATATAATTTATGTTTAAAATATATTTCAAAAAGTAAAATTAATTTGGAAGTCTTGTACCAGAATGTTAATTTTTCATTTGATACATATGGTAAGCTCTTAGTACTTTTATTAAGCAATATTTTTTTAAGAATTTTAGTTTTGCTGAATTTGAATTAAAAACAGCTTTCATTTTCTTCTGAATATTGAAATCAAATTATATTTAGCATTTATACTTTTATAAATTTAAAGCAGTGTTATGAACAGAAAGAATATATCTTAATATGCATTGAAACCTCAGCTCAAGAAATTAATCTGTTCCTGTAGGGTATTCATCAACTGAACCATAAACTAAAGCATTTTTATCCATAGGAATTGATGTAAAAAGGATAAATATCTTTCCTGAATCAGATGATTGCTTATTTAAACTTTATAACAGAACTTTGTGTTACAAGTTCTTAACCCTAAACTGTTGGGAATCATTAAATATAAAAAGATAAACAAGATATTAAACACATAAAAGAGATGGCCTAAGTGGAAAATGATGAGATAGTTGTTATTGTTTGGATGTAAAATTTCCTTCCATAAAAACAGCAGGTAACTGTCTTTAGGCAGCATGTTATTAGTCCAAAGGGACAATTTTCCCAGAAGGACTATTAATTTTGTTTTGCCATTTTGCGGTTATTCGCTGAAAGCATTGTTTCAGTTTTCAAATTGTTGCTACCAAATATTATTGCCCTGTATTATATTTAAAGAAATTAAATAGTGAAGAATCTGCATAAATGTATGTATGTTCTTTATACTGTGATAAAACAACGGTACCTAGAGTCATCAAATTTTGAATATTGAACATTTCTACCAAAATGTGGCATCTGGAAGCCCTAACTTGAAATTCGTTTTATTATCGATTTCATATTTTGTAAAACTTTAACGAATTTTTTATTAACAAACTTAAGGATTTCAAAGCTAGCACTGGCAACATTGTACAGAAAAAACATTTTTATCTCCAGCGCATGAGACTGTGTATCAGAAAGTCTAAAGATATGCTCACTTTAAAATTATTTTGTGATATTGCTCTTGAACTGAGTTTTATGGTGTAAGATCTAAGAACATGGTATTTAATAAATAAAGGTAACACACAAAATGTTAAAAAAAAGCCCCTTTGGACATAATTTAAAATTTGAAACCTTTCAGATTTTTCTTTTATTTGTTCTTTGTCTTTAAGCACCACTTTGCTTTGCTTGGTACTCACTAGGCCTTTGTTTCACTCAAAATTTTTCGAATGAAATTTATTGTTGCTTGCATCTTAAATGCTTCTAAAGTGATTTAATGCATTTGATTCCAAAGGCTTTTTTAGTTTTGTTTATTACATGAAAACTTTGCATCTTATCCCATTTTAAACACATTTTGCAAATCAGAAAAGTAGGGTCTCTTTTTTCATCTGCGCTTTTTCCAGAATTACCTTTTGTTGCTGCTTTTCATGTTTTTGTAGTTCATTTTTGTGAAGCTCATTTTTACGGCTCTTTAATGGCTTCTCCGTGATTTTATTGTTAACTTGCTAGACCAAATTTTTGCCTAGAGTAACAATATTGTAGATAACAAAAGTGTCTTAAGTGTCAAAACACTCAGAATCTCAGCCTGCAATCCAATCCAATCCAGCCATAATTTTCTACAGACTGAAATCATGGCCCTGAAAGTCACTTGCTGCCAGACTTTGTTAATGAGAGCTAAGGGGGAAAATTTGTGGAAAAAAAAAGGAGTGGAAAGTTTTTAAATGATATTTGCAGAAAGCACAGGGTGTTAATTATGTGTAAGTTATGTGTTAATTATGTCTCAAAACCCCTTTGCAAATCACGTGTTGCCAATCTGAATATTCATAAATAGGACACTGGAACTCAAAACATTGTTTATCACCTGAGACATTCTTTTGTTCAGATAATTTGTTTGTGAAGTGAGGCATTATTTCATTCAAGTTGCCATTATCTTAAAACAAGTATTTGGTATAAAATTAAGATCTGATATGTACACAACCTAAATAATCATATTTTTACAGGGTATAGAGCTACTAATCAGTTGAAAGCTGAGTAGTTCAAGTATTTGTAACCAAAATGCTTCGAGTTTCCTAAATCTTCATTTTCAATTAAAGAATAGACTTCAGAGCCAAGAAATATTTGACAATGATGAAAAGGATTTTGAATATCGGCTTCAACAATAAAAATAAATGATAATAAATGATCAAGAAATTGGAGATTGAATGCAGCATGAGTTCTCTTCCATTATGTGTGCTGAAGGTTAATATGTTGCAATAAAGTTTAGTTTAAAATCCATTAAAATGTTTCTTAAAAAACAGGGGAGTTTGAATTTCGTGAGTGAACCTAGATTACCAGAATTGCTTCATAGCAGCCTTGAGTGAATATATATTTTTTTCTCTAGACAAAATTTAGTGCTCCATATATATGTATAATAGCTCTTAAAAATTATTTTGTAATGCATGCATTTGCTTTGATTTATAAAGATTGTTTTAAAATGAAAAAAAACTCAATTATTATTCAGTTGTTCCTTAAAATTATCATGAAAAATGACCATTATGATTCAAAAGCTTTAATTAGGACTATTTTTTAAATGTCAGTTGCATCTTAATGATTATAGGTGTAGTTTTGAAAACTGTAAACTGTGTTCTTAAATTTGCTTTTTTTCCCCTTAAAACTTTTGTATTGATATTAAGTAAGAGGTTTTTCTGTTTTTATTATTATTATATTAAGGATTTGAGACATTCAGAATTCAGGAATTTTCCATGCTAATAATCATTATATCAAAATTGAGATTTAAAAGTTTTCTTCTTAGTTGACAGTTAGAATTGGTATTAACTTTGGTGGACTTCTACAGTCCTATTGACCAATGCATTTTGTATTACTTTTGTACTGCTAGTAGAAAATAGGTTTTGGATTATCTAAATCAGGTGTCAGCAACCTTTTCTGGTTGTGGGTGGCTGTGTGTATTAAGAAGACATGTTTGGTCAGTGGTATTTTTATTTTAGAACAGTCTTTCCTGGTGAATAACAAGATAAATTTTATTGAGAAAATGATTAAAGTACCTTTTAATCTTTAAACATAAAAATTAAAATTGTAATTGTTATGAAAACAAATATAGCTGAAGGAACTGTATTTTTCTTTTCAATAGCAGTAGCAGCTCTGATGCTGAACTTGTCCTTCAATTTAGTCAAGTGTGGCTTATGATTAGTCATGAATACAAGCGTCTGAATTTTCAGTAGTTAAGCTGCTCGTTTTCACTTAAAAAAATTTCATGTTTAAAAATATTTGCTTACACTTATAAGTTGAATCGAATGCAGACAAAATAGCAAAGCTATTGTTTTTGGAATCACATATTATGTATTATATATTTTTGGAATTATGTATTATGGATTGGATTTCAATATATTTTTTTTAAAATGCAAACAAATGGCAAAGCTATTTTTTAGAATTATGGATTATGGATCAGCATAGCTTAACTTATCAATTTCTCCTTGAAATTATAATTTTAATTTTTGAAAAGCAAAGATGTGTATTTATTACCATGTCATTGTAATCAAACAAAAATGTTATTGTTATTATTTATTTTCAATTTATTTTTTTACATATTCTTCAAGTGCACATTTCATATTTACACTGCTCGACATTGAAAATGCAACACCAAGAAGAATTTTTACTCTGTTATTTTTAGAATGAAAGACGAGAGTTGTTAAAAGGCTATTATTAATTTATTTTTTGAAAGATGAATTAGATATATTACATACACTGCTCGACATTGAAAATGCAACACCAAGAAGGAGTGGTCAGAAAGTGATGAAATTTGGAAAAAAGAGACAGCAAGCAGCAATAAGTAGTCTTTATTTCAAAATGATAGAATACAAAGCGAGAACGGCGTCGGCTCAGTAGGATGTAGAACCACCGCGGACAGCAATGCACGAAGAAACACTTCTAAGCATAGAGTCAATAAGAGTGTGGATGGTGTCCTGAGGGATGGCTCTCCATTCCCTTTCAACCATTTGCCACAGTTCCTCTTCTGAAAGAGGCAGGGGCAGAGTCTGCAAACGGCGTCCAATCCCATCCCGCACATGTTCGATTGATGACAGGTCAGGAGAATACGGTGGCCAGGGAAGCATCTGCATACCTTGCAGAGCATGTTGGCAGATGCGAGCACTGTGTGGTCAGGCGTTATCCTGCATTGCATTAAGCAGCCCTTCAAGGTAGGGGATTGCCACCGGCCACAGTACATTATCCAACTATCGTCGGGACATCATAGTGCCCTGACTACAAACTAGAGGTGACCTGGAATCATAGGCAATAGCACCCCAAACCATTATGCCACATTGTCGCGCGGTGGGGCGTTCCACAGTTACTGCCGGATTAGATCTGTCTTCATGTCGACGCCACACACGTATGCGGCGACTGTCACTGGATAAACGGAAGTGTGACTCATCTGTGAACACGACGTTTCGCCGTTCTGTCACCCACATCTGCAGCTGCTGGAATGTGCCTTTGCAGCAGAGCGATAATATGTTTATTGGAAATTAAGTTATATGTATGCATAATGTTCAAGTGTGTTGCATTAATAGCAGTTAGAAGATTTTGCACTTTCATTCAGCAGCTGCTCATTTGGATTTTGTATATCGTAAACATATTACTTCATTCATTTTTGTGTTGTTCATTAAAACATAACTTATTAACTATGTGTGACTGCATATTTTTATATCACATATTTTGCCATTTTGGATATATTGGTCATGCAAGTGGTACCATATCAGTTAGTTATTTGTTACTCTTATAGTTTATGAAAAGTTAACAGTTTAGTTATGTAATTGAATAAGGATTCTGAAAGATTTAATGTATAAAACTTTGATAATTGTGTTATCGAGAAAGTGAAAATCGCTTTTAATTGCCATGTTTGAAGTATCATAACTTGATTCATTATTTTTAGATATAAAGAAAACTGCCTGATACTTATTGGTTTTTCTTAGTACACAATAATTGAATTTATTCCTCATGATTAAAAATCTGTTTCTATGAAATTAAGAAACTCTTATAAAGCCTTTTCTTTTTCCTGGTTTATTCAAAAGCATTTTTATTTAAAGTTATCTGAGGAGTAACAGACATAATTAACCAAAGATAGGAAATTAAGAACTTCAGCCTTCTCAGTTCATGTGCTGCCCCCCTCCCCGTGCTTGCAATGGGTTATCACAGAAATGCTTGCAACAGTTAGCCTCATGTTATCACAGAAAAGGTTTTTTTTTTTATTTATTTTTTTTAAACTGATAAGTATTGACTAGTAAATTTTTACCTGTTGATGTGTAGCTTCCAATTCACTAGCATATAATATTGCAATGACTTTTATGCTAGCTTTAAAAATTGCAATAAATTAGAGCAGTTGCAGAATACCAAACTGCTTCACATAATAATGTTTGAGTAATAATTAATTAGACAGAATCGATGTCTGGTCATTGCACAGCATTTTTTTGTGTGGCGGACCCGTATTTTTATTGATGCTCAAAGTCATAGACCTGTTATATACTAGACCGAGCATTGCCATTCAAAACCGGGCGAAAAGCGGCACAGGAATGAGCTGCAGGAGTTTGGGCATGAAATGAAACTGAACCTAGACTTTGGCGTACTATCGCCACGGTTGGCGATTTTTTTCCGTTAAAAGTGAATAAAATTAAATAAAAAAAGGGGAAATAGTGATGATTTCATCAGGAGGGTAGCATCACTATAAGGCTGTTTCTATACTGCACAAATTAAATTTGCAAAATGCAGTCTACCTCCGACAGCCAGACAAATAGTCATACCTGGATTAGCAGCACAAAGGCAGACAAAGAGAAAAAAGGCAAAAACAGAATGAGACGAAGCAGTGTACAATAAATACAACATATCAGAAAAATGTAATAGAATAAATAAAATAAAAATAAAAAAAAGTTTTTTTCATTTAAAAATAAACAAATAAATAAATAAATAAAAAGTGATTTAGGCAAAGTGTATAATACATACTAAAAATAGTAGATGGAAAATAAAATAATTAAAAAAATTTTTAAAATAAATAAAATTCATATATATATATATAGTATAATGCAATAATAATGCATAAAGAAGGAGCAAAGATAATTTTAGAAATTATTTTGAGTGAAAAAGAGATTAAAATAAAACGGGAAGATTATAAGCCTAAAAATTGGCCAGGGGAAAAAAAATAAATATATAAAAAATAAAAAATAGAAGGTTTTTTTAGTGCTTAGGACAGAATAAAAAATAAAAAATAGATAACATAACTAAAATGAGTGAAAACAGAAAATAATACAAAAAAGAAATTCAATGTTAATACGAAAAGGAAGTTTAATGTTAATACGGTGTATTATAGAGAACTACATAGTAGGCAAATCAAAGTGAGAAAGATATTAAATTAAATGAAGTAAAAATGAATGTCAATATAGCTGATATAAGTTAAAAGGAAGAGAGAGAGGTAAATTCATAAATTATGAAACAGAAATGTGGTAAATTAAGACTTCCTTTTACTAGCAAAAATAAATATATTATGCACGTTGCACAATGTAGTCGCACTATTTTAAATAATTTTAGAAGGTAAAATTTAAATAATGTTCATTATTTTTAAAAAGAAACTTAAAATTATTAAAGTTTTGAAATTTAACTGCTATATAATGACTATTTTCCTAATACTTAACAAATTCTTAATATTAAAATAAATGCCAGAAACATGATATAAGAAAGAAAATACGTGATTGAAAGTAAACATATTTGTTATAGTATTTGGATGCAAGAAAAGGGGATAAAATAAGGTCATTCATGTCAAAAAAATCATAATTTTATGCAGTTCTTACACAGTGTATTGTATCGACATTACCAAGTATTAAATACATACATTACTACTTCGTACATGTCCGCATAAGCAAACGCATACAAAGAATATATAACTAAACGCATTTGAAGCAAAGTCTGTTGGCGTACAAAAAATGTCGCCAAAGCAGAATACTAGACTAATTAAAATTATATCATATAACTAAAATTTTAACATTTTTTTCAGAACGCAGTTATTAAAAACATACATATATATTAAGATACTTTTATTTAAATGTTATTTCACGTATGCATATATTATATAAAATTAGAAAATCTATTTTTATTAGAAAACGGCAAGTAGAGTGGCTAAAACACCTCTATATTTTATAAAAAGTAGGTTTTAAAACTTTAGAAAAAGCTCATCTGTGAAATGTTACTCCTTCACCTTTCACGTATCTGGAATTAATCCATATGCGGAGCCCGAAAGTACTATTTTTTAAGTCCGAAACAATGCGCGTACTTGCTTCTCACAAATTCTCCATAGAGCTGTAATGGTAAGGAAGATTCGCGGGAAATACGATTCGGGAAATGTTCCATATGTCACGTGGTTCGCATTCCTGTTCCCCTTCAGGGTTGCCGTTTCTCTCTCTAGTATATTACAGCTCTATGCTCAAAGTAGCTGACTGGGCACAGCAAAAGAGCATCTTTTACAACATTTCTGAATTGTTTTATTAACAAAGAAGATAAGTTTTGCAATTTTACTTTTTAATTTTTTGGGGGTTCGAGGTCATATTAAAAATTCATTATAGTAGTATATTTAAAATTTGAGCCTTTTTATTGAATTTATTTGCAAACTCCCCTCTCCCTCCCTCGTTTTGGTGAAAAATAGAATAAAAAAAAGGTAAAAGGTTAAAAAAAAGTTATTATTATTAGAACACAAGAAAGAATATCATGCTGTATAGCATAATTTAAAAAATTAAATTTCTGTAAAAATGTTTAATTTACTAAATGTCTGAAAGTGGTGACAATATTATGTATGAAATATTTATTTCTAGTTCACAAGGAATATTTATTATAAAATATGTTGTTTAATATGATATGAATTTTACTTAACTTATGGCTATATGTTTAGCGAACCACATCGAGAGTCTCATGAAATCTCTGCTTTGCATTGTCGCATCTGCTAGTGAAGAGGGAAATAAAGAATCTTTAAACCAGTTTCTGTGCATGATTAGTGACTTTGTAGTGACTAGAAAATGCCATGCTTTTGTTTGTCTGGTAAGACATTTACAATATTCTGAAATGCATTTAACTGCTATAATTGTTATTAGTGATTTCAAATGTGATATCTTTTTGGCACATAAATATGCATTCTTCATAGTTTGTAACAAAGATTCAGGACTGCATATTCTTGTTCATAAAATAAATATTTTGATAATAGATTGTCATATTTGTAATGGAGATGTGTTTATAGCAATGTATGAATGAGTCATACATCTCAGGTAAAAAAATAAGTAGAGGTGAGAATTGAAGTACATTAAATTAAATGTGTTATTGTGAAAATGATAGCAAAATATATTTAGAGGCTGCTGTTTTGAGATTCACTGGAAATATCAAAATATATTGATATGACTCTGACATGCAATTATATATCTTTCTGCATAGGGATTAGTTAAGATTTATGTTTCTGTTTTGTTGCCTATTAGTAAGTAGGCTTACATAACTGCTTATTAAGTATTGTTATTTAGATTAAAATCTTGACATTACATACATATTTTCTTAAAAGAAACTAAAAATGTGAAACTGAAAATCTCTTTTCTAAATTTCTTTCCATTCGGATACTTAGGTACTTCGGATATTCAGTTCAATATTCTTAAGTAATTTGAATTATGAAATGAATAATTTTAATTCTTTATTTTGTTTTTATTATTTCATAATTTATTTATTGTTTCTTGATCATATTTGCTTATCATTCCATAATTGTTTAAGTACATTAAAGGTACATTTCCATAATGGGGATTTTGTTATTTAAATCTGTAATAAATTTTTTTATTAGTTATTTAAATTCTAATCCTATATTTGCGAATTTGTATGTCATTTTAGAAAAGCATCGAAAGCTGTAGCAAACTACCTAGGAAGATATTGGTTTCTCACTGTTTCAATAATGGCACACTGAAGTCTCAAGTAAGAACAGAAATTTCAGAAGAATTTTTATTATATTAAAAGAAACAAAAATTATAAAATAAAATATTTTATGTAGTCATGAATGAATCATTTTTGGTTCTTGGTAATAATTGTGTTTATGAAGATATTTAACTATATTATCTATCATGGGTAAGATGCTAATTTTATTGCAAGCGAAAAGGCAAAATTCCTGGAGTGTTGCCAGGGTAAATAATGAAAATTTCAGTAAGTTTTATGATCTGAGGTATATGCTAACAATTTATGTTTGAAGATTTATATTAATAAATTTAAGACTGACAGATTTTTTGTGCTTCTAATACTGATTACTAGAAGAAATAATGAAATTCTGAAGCTAGTTGCCACAAACTTGTAGGCTGTGACACTGAAAACATTAGGGTGAAGATAAAAATTATAGTGTATATTTTGAAATATCAAAAATAAATGTTTAAAAAAGATTTTCATAATTTTTATGCTTGCTTTCAAGGTAGATAATAGACCACTTGATATTACTTTGCTTAGCTTATATACCATTATATTATATGTATTTTGGTAATTTCTGTTTAGCATGATAAATTGAAAATCAATGACTTGCATAAGAGAACTCTATATAATTTTCTTATATATGAAATATCACGAGTTTTTCAGACTCCACAGTGTTTTTGTGGATTTTCCTGACTGTTAGATTCTTTCCAACTGGTGTGCTGCTATATCACCTGAAAGCCTATAAGGAGGATCATAATGAAGTGCTGGGCCCACTGTTGTTGAGCTACTACTTAGCAAATTTTGGGGATCATGATGTTCAGTAGCAGAATCAATTCATTCTGCTTCCAAAGAATTTTGAAAAGTTATTTTGGTATTTGGATTAAGTTTATTATGCAAAATAAATGAACTGAAGAGTGTGCAGTGTAAAAGAAACATGAAAACGCTTTTTGTCCATTTGATAGATTTTCACAAAAATGAACAATATGAAGAATATTAATCAGGAAAATCAGCAATTTCCATATGTTAATTGTATTTCATTATGCCCTCGGGCTTACAAACTTGCTGTTTTATATTTTTATTTATTTTTCCAGTCTCTGTGATATCGGTATTGTGTGCAGTAGATATCTTTCGAACATCTCGCTTATCTTCCCATGTGAGAAATAGTACCTTACCTTTGTGCCGAAAATCATGCACCTGTTTTCAGTCTGAGATCATTTAGTACCTTTAAAAACCCCTATTTGTACGTGTAGTACCTCAAATACGAATTTTCTTCATCAATAAGTTTTCTGCTAATATATTATTATTATAGTAATTGCTCATGTCTGCATGGTGCCATAAGTTTTCGTTTTTATATTTAAAAGAAGTGAAATATTTTTTTTCTAAGTTGTCTCCTTTTCCACAATACAGTTGAAACTTGCTGACATTTCCAATATTTGCCTCAGACTCCAACTAGTATTATGTGCTTTGTTATTTTACTTGGCCACACCTTGGGCCTTGTGTTTCTTGGGATTTTTAGCATTCGCTTATATATAACAGATGTGAATTCACATCAGGGAAAAGTAGGAATAAAACTTGAAATAACACGAATCCATGTCAGTGGTGATAAAGAACATAATTTGAAATGACATGAATTCACATTGGTGGTCGTGAATGTATTAACATTTTGGTCAAGGTGATGTATACAGAAAAGGAAGCAGTAACAGAAGTAACCAATATGTAACTAAATAAAAATTATATTGTTCATTTTTTTATTGCAATTTTTATTTGTAAAGCAATCAAATTTGGGAAAATTATTTAAAACCATTATTTTAGATCAAGGTTACCATTTAATTGGACAGTGTTTTGTACATTATGGTGTACATAAACAGTTTTCTTCATTAAGCAGCACATTTTTTTATTAAAGGATCATTTGGCATTTACACTGTTTGTCAGCATTTTCTTAAAGATAGATGGCAACTTGAAAATAATTATGTTATGATTAATAAAATTTCCACTATAAATTCTCTCCTCTATCCAGTCTGTGCATTTTGTATGAGTAACTACTAGATTTTTAATATAATTATGTGTTATCATCTCAGTCCTCATGCAGAAGTCTTGATTTTCAATAAATGCCAGAAATCTGTTAGTCCTATAAAAAAGATAATGTGGAATTCAAGTACAACATAATTTTATTGTGCATGACTCCACAAAAGTACATGCTTTGAAATAGGTAGTAATTGCTTTGGGGGCCAAATGCAGCCAGTTTGAGAACACTGAATTAAATGAATCAATGTATAACAGTATGCTAATTAAATTATTTTAAATAATGTATATAAAATTTATTTAAAATGTCCTGCAAAAAGAAATAATGAAAAATATGAAAGTTAACTCAGCTATCTTGTTTTAAAAGTTCCCTTTCCTTGTGTAGTAATGCGTTTTCTCAAATCTAATCTTGGTGGTTCAGTGATTCATAAAGCTTTATACATTTTACATAATTTTTAATGAACTATATACAGAACATATTCTTAGGCCGCCGCCTTCAACAGAAGCAAACTTTCTTCTCTACATTAACATGGGCAACAGCGCCCTCTAGCGTTTTTCTACCTTCAAATTATTCAACACTCCCCACCTGAACTCGGTGGAGAGTTCATTTTTCAGTAATATATTCTGAAACATTCAACTAATATTTCGACAGTTAATCATAGAAAAATCGTTAAATATGACAAACAAGCATGCATAAATATAAGCATATAAATTTTACTAAACATTAAATGTTACCTATCAGAGATAAGGAAAATCAAACCTAAAAATAAAAAATACAAATATTAGTTAAGTTCCATATTATACAACAATTGTACAGGCCTTTTTAAAGTACCAGTAGGTGTTTTGATTATACAGGATCTTACTTTACCATCTCTGCCTGGCATTAATTCCAAAATTTTACCTATCGTCCAGAGATTTCTGGGAAGTTTATCGTCATGAATCAAGACAATATCATTGATTTTAAACTGTGATGCGTTCGAGTTTGGAGGACAAATATTGGCAGATCTCAAATTCAAAAGATACTCCTTTCTCCAACGCTTCCAAAAATGACTTAAAATATCTTGATGGTATTTATATCGTTTGATAATTGAACTTCTTGATTCAGTCACGTTATCTGGTGTTATTTTATTACCAGGTAGAGATAGCAATCGTCTACCAACCAGAAAATGAGAAGGCGTTAGTGGAGAAGGTTCACTGGGATCGCTAAATACGTAGGTAATTGGTCTACAATTAATCATTGCCTCGATTTCAATGAGCACTGTTTCAAGTTCTTTAACAGTAAGGGATGATCGACCAATAACCTTGCGTAAACTGGATTTTATGGTTCGTACCATACGCTCCCAAAACCCTCCCCACCATGGACTCCTCTCAATAATAAATTTCCAATTAATGCCTCTAGCAGAAAACAGTTCTTTCACAGATGAGTCACTCAAAATTTTAAAAATACGTTTAAGTTCCTTATCAGCCTTTATAAAAGTCTTGGCATTATCGGAATACACGGTGGTACACAGTCCTCTTCGAGCTAGAAATCTACGGAAAGCTAGTAAAAAACTTTCAGTGCCCAGATCAGTTACAATCTCTATGTGTAAGGCACGAGTAACTGCACACGTTAGCAATAGCATGTAAACTTTACATTGGCTATCTTTCGTATAAAATGGGCCTGCGAAGTCTAACCCGGTCACAGCAAATGGAGGCGACTCTTGGATTCTGTCCGGAGGAAGTGGAGCGATATCCTGTACCCCAGGACGAGCATTATAACGTCTGCAGATCAGACATTTGGTGATGACAGTCCTAACACGTTGCCTTCCTTTTATGATCCAGTATTTGGCTCTGATCTGAGTTAGCGTCGAATTAACTCCAGCATGGAATACCTTTTCATGCGAGTCCATGATGATCAACTCGGTGAACTTGCATTTAGAAGGTAACAGAATAGGGTGTTTTAAATTCTCGTGACAGTCTGCAAATTGAATGCGACCTTTCAATCGTAGAACCCCCTCCTCATCAAGCTTTGGATTAAGGGAGTATATAGAAGAATCAAGAATTGTTTTTCCATTTGCTAGCTTAGTTATTTCCACTTGATACAATTCTCGTTGAGTGATTTTTACCCAATAAAGTTCTGCCGCTTCAATATGTAGGCAGTAATTCGGAGTAATTTTCGTAAAGAACTGAATTTTCCTATATCCAAAATTGGGGATTTATTTCCAATTACGGGTGCAATCAAAGTAACAGCTTTTCTTGACTGTAACGATTCTGAATTTGGTTGTAGTTTCTTTTGTTTCGGAAAGTTTTCAATAGGAAAACGTAACCAGTGTGGCCCATGCCACCACAAATCATTCTTAACTAGTGCCTGAGCACTAATTCCTCGAGTCAGTAGATCTGAAGGATTTTGTTTCCCTTCGCAGTGGTTCCACCATTTTGTGCGGCATATACCTTGTATTTCCGTAACACAATTGGCAATAAATGGTTTCCAGTTATTTGGCGAACCTTTAATCCAAGTAATGGCGATTTCAGAGTCACTTCAAAAGTAAACTTTCTCAATTAATTTACCAAACAATTTCTTTAAATATTTATACATTCGAGCAGCCACGAGTGCTCCCATCAACTCTAAACGAGGGAGAGTGATTGATCTTAAAGGTGCAACCCTGTATTTTGACATGATAAAAGAAGTTTTAATTTCTGAATCATTCGTACAATATCTGAAGTATGCGATAGCCCCATATGCTTTAAGACTAGCGTCCGAAAATAGATGAAGGCTTACATTCTTTGGATCATCATCAAAGAAATTTCGCTGAATCGATATTTCAGTTAAATCACAAAGTTCATTCCTCCAAATGTTAAATTTGTCCTTAATTTCTGCAGGAAGGACCTCATCCCAGTCAGCACCAGAACGCCAGATATCTTGAATAATGATTTTCGACCGAATAACAAAGGGTGCAATAAATCCAAATGGATCGTATATTTGGGCGATACTTTGTATAATTTTCCTTTTCGTAGTAAAGTCATTCTCTGTAGAAAAGTCAATTAAATTTTTTAAATTTAACTTTATACTGTCCTCAATGGAATTCCAAATCATGCCCAAAAAATTTGATTCACTAGTTAATTTGTTATCTAATTCCTTTATTCCATTTAAGACCCATAAATCATTTAATGCTTTAGAATTAGTTCTTAATTTTCTGAAATTCATCCCAGCATCCTTAAATATGTTAACCGCATCTGCAGATAACCGATATGCATCTTCAACCGTTCCTGCTCCGAAATACAGATCATCAACATAGATAGAAGAGTTTAACATTTCGAAACTGTCCGGCATTTTATCTTTATATTTCCGAATATGATATTTTATAGTGGCAGCCAAAATGAAAGGTGATATAGTCAAGCCGAAAGCTACGCGACACATTTGCATAATCTTAAAAGAGTCATTATTTTCAGCAAACCAAAGAAATTTTAGAAATTGTCTATCACCTTCTGCAATTCCTATCATCAAAAAGGCTTTTTCAACGTCTCCACAAAACGCTATCTTAAATTTACGAAATTTTAACATGACGTCTAGTATATTGGGATTTAGATTAGGTCCCGATTCAAGGCAATCATTTAACGAATTCGTGTTCACAGCTCTTGAGCTAGCGTCATATACAATTCTTACATTAGTGGTTTCACTAGATCGTATCACTGCTTGGTGCGGCATAAAATATCCCAAATTTGTATCATTATTAGGACATTCCTCAACAATTCCTTCTAATATCTGGGTTTCAATTATTTTTTTATATTCCTGAAAGGTCTCCGGAGTTTTACTTAATTTATTTTGAAGGTTCACGAATCGTTTCTTTGCTACTTCAAAATTATTTCCTAGATTATTCGGAGTGCATTTCCAGATTAAATTTGCCTCATATCTACCATTTTTAAACTGTAAATTTCTTTCAAACTGGTCTATTATTTCGCAGTCAATATCGGAATATTCATTAGAATCATTAATTCCCATGTGTTCTAATTCCCAAAAACCTCTTAAATCTTTTAACACAACAGTGTTTGTCATTATCGCTAAATTTTCAGAACAATTTTTATTGGTTTTATTTTTCTCGATTCCTGCAGCCACCCAACCAAACATAGAACTGACTGCGTACAGTCCGTCAGATATTTTAATTCTTTCGCAATAAACAACATTCCAGAATTCATCCCCTCCAATTAATATTTCAACATCTGTGTTATTTCTTCCAGAGCAATCAGCGATCTGCAAACCCAAACGCTCCATGAAGTCTGCAATTTGCTTACTAGGTACATTGATAGGCGCCGAGGAAATAGCATCCGAGATCAAACATTCAATTTTTATTTTATTATTTTGTTTCCAATTGCGAATTTCTATTTCAACGACACTGAACAAGTTTGTAATAATATTTCCCTGGTATTACAGTCATTATTATTATTACATTGAGGAACAGACGTAATCAGTTTTAAATTTTGAACTCTATTACTTTCCTCAGAATTCAAAGTGAGAGATTCAGTTTCGTTTTCGGAATTTAGTTCTGACTTTTTGTTTACAGAGGATTTATTAGTACAAATTGATTCATTGTGATACATTCCGCTACATTTATTACACTTAGTTTTATTTCTACACATTTTTGATGTATGAAATTTTTTAAAACAAAAATAGCATGGGTTTTCGGATCTTAGTTTCTTTAATTTATCAGGAACATTTACTTCGCATTTAAATGACTCGTGCAAATTATTACAGAAGATGCAATTTCGGTTAACAGCAGTATGAAATGCAGCCGTGGGTGTATTTTTTACATATTTTCTAGTTTCATGTTTTGATTGCTCGAATCGCGGAGGTGCATGATTTTTTCTTTCATTTAAGACTAAATTTGAAACTTCTCTGCATTCTATTTCTGTTTTAATAAATTGTGTTAGCTCCGAAACTTCAACTTTATCTTTCGATCCCCCTTTCCGATTAAATTCCAAAACTAAATCGTCCGGAATTAATTTTAATAATATTGGAATTAGTAAATGGCCATATGAGCCAGAAGTTACCTCTAAAGCTTCCAAATTACGTATCGATACTTCTAATTCGTCATACAATTTACGTAAAGCCTTTACGTTCGCAGAATTTTTAACGGCTTCTAAATTGAGAATTTTATTCATGAATGAATTAATTATCAGGTCTTTTCGCCCATATCTCTCTTTTAGTGAAGCTACACACCTATCATAATTACTTTCTGTTAATTCAAAGCCTGAAACAATATTCGAAGCTTGTCCTGTTAGGAATGTTTTTAAATATGCAAACTTTTGTATTTTTGAGAGCGTTTCGTTTTTATCTATCGAAGTTTCAAAACTATTCCAAAATTCATGCCATTGTTTGGGGTCTCCCCAAAATTTATCAATCATTAATTTTGGTAATTTCAGCGTACTATTTCCACTAGAACTGGAACTTATCTGTGAAATTCCATTACCACTAGACTGGTTTAAATCAGAATTTTGGGAATTCTGCGCTGGTGGTACTGTGGTAACCTCATCTAGAAATTGCTTAATTTGACTACAAGCAATTACACATTTGTCACTATATTCTTCACTTAAACTATAATCTTCTTCAATTAAGTTAACATCAATTAACTCTTGTATTTCATCGTCAAGCTTTCTCAGTTTATTTTTCTTTTCGATTAATAATTCATACAATTCCCGTAATTCTTTTTTCGAATTTTCCTCAACTTCAATTTTTAATTTATCTTCAATCAGTTTAATTAACTTTGTAACAGACGATCTCAATGAGGAACGTTTACGTTTCAATTTCTCTAACTTATCTTCCATTTTATTTAATTTAAATACACCCAAGACAGCAATAATATTTACTAATTTACTACAAATAATCACTAAATAATTAATTTAAGATTTCCCTACCTCAATTTGGAATTCCATTGTGCCTTGCATATGAACTTTCCATCTTGAATCCAAATCGAAAGTAGATAACCGCATTTCACTTTTTGTTTTGAACACAAAGGCTTCCTAAATCAAAGCTTCCCGGCCGATGCACCATGTAGTAATGCGTTTTCTCAAATCTAATCTTGGTGGTTCAGTGATTCATAAAGCTTTATACATTTTACATAATTTTTAATGAACTATATACAGAACGTATTCTTAGGCCGCCGCCTTCAACAGAAGCAAACTTTCTTCTCTACATTAACATGGGCAACAGCGCCCTCTAGCGTTTTTCTACCTTCAAATTATTCAACACCTTGAATGTATAATTTTTACCCACATTACATAGCTATGAGCTATATATATTCAAATTTACTTTTTTCAAAAAAGATTTTCAAACAATACCTATGATTAAGAAGAGCATTTTACACTCCCCCTCTCAAGATACAACTCTATACAGAGATATTAAATCAGCCATACAAAATACTCATAATAGTAAATGTGCAAGCTATTCTGAAAGCTTAGCTATTTCAACATAACTGCCACCATACATGTGAACATATTTCTGCTGAGACAGATTTATCATTTTCAAAACTTAAAAGTCCAGATGATCCTATGTATTAGAATCCCATAAATCCCTAGTTCTGGTTCTATAGTATTTTCTTCTATGGCACCAATATCTGACTTTTTCTGAAAATCAATATCTTGCTCAAAGGAAAAGTTATCAAATACTGAAATGAATGTCATTGGAGATTATATCAAAAAACTATTAACTAATCATGCAAAATGCACAGGCTGGAAACCATATACAGCCAATAATGGAATGTCAGTTTCAAAATATCAAATCATAAAGAAAAATTTTAAATGTTAGGAGGCAAATTTAGGAAAGAAAAGTCACAATTTCTAAAATGTGGTTTACAACAACAAAATGTTTTACAGAAGTAAGTATGTTCTATAAAGTAACAACTCATTTAGTTTACTTTAAGTTACAAGTTTTACTTTCATACAGATTATGGTGGAAATTCTCATTGCAGTGAGTAGCAAATTCATCTTTGCTGCGCAATATGCGTATGTGCTTGCCATAGCACGAGGATAAGAATTTTAACTTTTTCACCGAGACTTACTTACTATTTATTTCTCACCTTTTTTGCCTGTTTGTGGCCGATTTCTGGCATTGGTTTTGTCTGTGTTTAATGTTTAAATATTTAACCTCTCACAAGATGTGCTTTCCTTTAAAAAAAATTTTTTTTTAATGTTAAGTAAAGTTGATTTTAACTGTTAGCACAAGTTTGTGATCCTTAGCCCTTTCTAACTACCTTCTGATGGAGTCTAATGGCAATAAAACACCTCCATAAGATCATTGCAAAGCAACTGATGGCGAATTCCTTAATGATTAATTCTTGTTTGATTGCTTCTTCTGAACTTCTTTGTTCTGACAAATAACAATTGTTAAAAATATTGATTTGTCAGCCAGTCTAGTAGGAGAATGTATTAATGAAATCACTTGTGATTTATAATGTCAGTTAGGGAAAAAAGTATAGATTTTGCAGCATTCTCAATAGCTATTAATAAGTGGACTGACATTACAGATATAGCGTAAGTTGCAATTTCTATGAGATATTACTGATTATTTTGAAGTAATATAGGAAAAGCTGGAAAAATTTCTTGTGAAAGAAAAATTTAGTACACATGATTTTTTTTAATGACAGCTGTATGAATAAAGTTGGAATAAAATGGTTGAATTTGCAAGTGATGGTGCAGCTCCTATGGTTGGTAAAAATGAGTAGCACTAAACTTGAGAAATGTAGTGAAAAAAGAAAACTTTCAGAATAGTTTTCATACTATATGTTGCATTGTTCATTAAGAAGTGCTTTTGGATAGTGTTATGGAAACAGTAAAGGATGAGCTCTGAATCATTGAGAATTTGTTGAAATGCTTGATAAAACTGAAAGTGAGTATACAGAAATGATTTATTATAATAAGTTTTTATCTATCTGTCTATTATGTATACTGCTATCCATTAAAATTGGTACACCATAAAGTCAGCATGCAACAAATGTCCAATTTGCATGAAAGGTACTACATACTGGGATGTACAAATGATTAGCATTCCAGCATATGTGCATGAAGCAAGAATGAGTAATGCCATTTATGGTGTGTACAAATGGGAAGATTGCTCAATGGGTTTCTGATTTGGAAACCAAATTTAAAATTGGTTGTTTGTATAAAGGTTGTGTTATGAATTGTGTGGGAAGGAAAAACTCCTACCATCATGTATTGGGATTCGACAATGGCTTATTACGATTGCAGTTTATCTTTCCATGACATAACTTCTGATGCTGGTCAGAACTCACAATTGTCAGTTGATTATGGAATTGATGCGTCCAGGAGGGAGTCATACTGAATGCCATGTAGGATCTCGATGGTCCGAGGTCACTAATACTTGAGAGGACAGACATGCATCCTCTCAACCTTGTGAGATCATGCAGCTATGTCACATACTGGGAGTCAGGATCTTGGTTTATGTGCAGGACTATGAGTTTTCATACAGACAGTGTGATGATGTCTGCAGCGTTATCAGCTATCAGCACAGCAACCATTATTGTGGCTTCCCTTGATGCTGCACCAGAGACAGACATGTGTACAGGTGATGAAGGACAACACTGGACACAAGAGTAACACCATGGGATCTAGACATATCCATAAGTGGAGGCACTGAGAAAAAGGACCTTTGCCGGCTTTCATTTATCATCATCGTGTGGGCCCAGCACTTGACATGTTTGTATAGAGTACCATTGGTTCCATCCGATCACTTCTTGTTTGCATAGTTGGTAATATGGATTGCCATCATAACATTTCTGACATGTTAAGGCTGGAAGCTGTGAGGTATCTTCGAGGCCTACATGCCATCTTTCAACAAGATAATGCTCCACTGCTGTTGCCACCACTTTTGCTTGTGTTATTTTGACTTTTCTCGATACAAGGAATGTTTGGCTGATGCCTTCGCCTCCAATTCTGCATATCTCACCCTTTGAAAACATCTGGTCATGGGTTGCTGAGAGATTAGCATGCCACCACTCGCCAGCCACTATATCTGATGAACTGTGGCATAGAATTGAAGCCATATCGAATGAAATACCCATATCTGTCATCCAAGTTCAGTTCACCATGATGTCCAGCTGCATTACAGCTGTTGTTGCTGCCCATGGTGGTAGCTCTGTGTACCCTGCCAGTTGAATCATGTCTTCCTCCCATTATACTGCATTTATACAATAAATAAGACTCTGCCAGTTGTTCCTCTGTCGATGTACTTTGTGTGATAATGTCCGTGGTCAACACTTTGAACAATTGTCATAAAATTTTTGTTTTCTCTGGACATCATGAGCTGTGTTGTACTGGAGTGTTTTTTTCTTATCTTAGTTTGCCCATCTCCAGACTCATTTTCTCTATTTTCGCCCTTTAAACATCATTTGCGACCCCATGTTCCATTGCACTTTTTGTTCATCTTGATGAGTACTATCATCCCTCTAAGTTTGTTGAAGCATTTAAGATACACCCTGTATATGTGCAGGGTGTCTCAAAATGTCACTGCTAAACTTAACATTCTGGTTTGTCATACCATGACGAACAAGATTCACATAGAAACTTGGAATGGCAACCGAAAATATGAATGCCAACCGCTAGAGGGCAGTGTTTGTAAGCAAAGAGGGAAAGAAAGAAAGGATGTTGAAAGTGGTGTTAATGTGACTTTTATTAACATTGTTAAATAGGAGATGTTCAAAATTCTTTCCATTCACTACAATGATGCTTCACAGCTTTGATGTAAGGATTCACAGACACGTTCAAAATGGGCAGATGTTTCACAGACACATGCTGCTGCTTCTAAGATCCTCATGATGAGATCCATGTCTGATGTTACACATGTCTCATATGCTACTGACTTTATGTATCCCCACATGTAGAAATCAAGGGGAGTAAGGTCAGGGGATTGCGATGGCTATGTGACTGGTCCACCTCTGCCAATCCAGCAATCAAGAAATTCCTGTTGAGGTATTCCCATACAGTGCTGCAAAAATGTGCAGACGCTTCATGCTGAAACTAGATATTTCAGCATGTAGCTGCTGGAATGTCAACCATGAGAACTGGCAACACTCTTTTCACAAAATGTCCATAAAGAACTGAGTTAGTAGACTGATTCATTCTTCTCCTGCAACGTTCTCGCCTGAAATGATGACACTTCTCACTCTCCCCTAAGCCTGCGAACACTGCAATCTAGTAGTCTCCATTCCTATTTTCGGACATTAGTTCCTGTGTAAATCTTGTTTGTAATGGTATGACAGACCAGCATGTCAAGTTTGGCAATGATCTTTTGAGAAACCCTGCATATAATTGTCATTTTATTCACGGGAAACAAAATTCCCATCTATCAGTTGCTTTATCGTCCTATCCTGCATTTGACTTGCATGAAATTTTAGATTACCAATTTAAATAACATACTATTGCGTATTAACGTAAGGTAAATATATAATGTTTAATGAAGAAAAAATGCTGTTTAACATTTAGAAGTGGAAGGCTGCATTCACCCCCTTTTTGTGGCTGCATTTTCTAACCAGTATTAAAATGAAAGCTGAAAGCCTCATTGCTGAGACATCACAGAAAAAAAAAACCTGTTGCTGCATTTAAAAGTAATTAAAATATATGTAATGGAATTATAATATTTATGTAAAAATAAGATAATATTTAGAAAAAGTAATTAAATGTATGCTAGTCTAAATTGTATTTCCTTATTTTGAATTCAAATTTGCATGTATCTTTTGCTGTATGGGGTGTATTACAATGTTTTCATATTTGATATGTTAGTGTTTTATTTTGCTGACTTTTATATTTATTTTTAGTCCAAAAAGGCTTTGTCCCTGAAGGACTATTGTTTTCATTTTGCAATTGTGCTTCAGAAACATTAAATGCCGGTTCACTTTTCAAACTATTGCCACCAAATATTGCAGCCATGTATTGTGTTTAAAGAAATTAAATAAAGAAAATGTGCATAAATGTATGTATGTTTCTTGCATTCTGATAAAACAACGGTGCCTAGAGCCATCAAATTTTGAATGACGTGACCCTGCTGTAAATATGGGTATCTGGAAGCCCAAATTTGAAACTTGGAATTTGTTTTATTGTTGATTTCATATTTTGTAAAACTTTAACAAATTTTTGATTAACAAACTCTAGGATTGCAAAGCGAGCAATGGGAATGTTGTACAGAAGACTTTTTTTTTATCTCCAGCACATGAGACTGTGTGTAGGAAATTCTAAAGATATGCTCAGTTTAAAATTATTTTTCGATATTGTTTTTTAACTGAATTTTATGGTTAAGTGCGAAGAACACAATATTTAATAAATAAAGGTAACACACAAAATGTTAAAAAAAAAGTCCCTTTGGGTGTAATTTAAAATCTGAAACCTTTCAGTTTTTTTTTTTTATTTTTTAATTTAATTAATTTATTTTTGGCATAGGTGGAACAATAATTTTGCATTATGAGTTATTTTCTTTTCAAATGTTAAATTTTAACAAGTCTTTTCTTCTAATTCAGGATATATTTAGTATTGCATTGTTGAAGTTGCTTCTGAATCCTTATTTACTAAGTGGTGAAAAGTCTAAGAGGTATGTTTTGATTAATAGCTTGGGTCAAAAATAAAAGTAACTATAAATTAAAATTTCAGGGATACTGTCTGATTATCTGCACCAACTGAAAATGCATCAAAGTTTTGGGGACTGTGAATTGTTAAAAAACTTTTGTTTGGCTATTTTAATGGCTCATGTTCTATTCTCTTCATAAGTAATACTAAAAATGAGCATTTTATGAATCCCAGAGTCTCATTACAATTAGTTATAACCACCAAACATTCTGTTTGGAAAGTGTTCATTAAAACACTGATTAAGTATGAACATAAATCAATGTGTACTCAAAGACATGCATAATGTGCACATGCTGCTTGGGTTGGCTATTGTCCCATGTATAGTTGAAAATATGTCATAAACATGATTCATCTGGGGGTGCAAATAACCAGAAAGTAACCTTTTGCAGGTCTGAAAATTTTAATACTTAACATACATTTCAAGAATTACTGAATTATTCATATAAATATATGATCGTCTTCTATTTGAATGAATGATAACTGTACTTTGAAAGAATTTATTTTAAATTAAATGTTGCTATTTGTACTCAATATAACTTTTGACAGTGATATTTTTATATTAAGATTCCTATAAAGCTTCCTGCTTGTATTGTTATTTATTTATTTACTTTGAAATTTTGATTATTTTTAAATAAAGTGAAATTCATGTTAATTAGGAAAGGGGGGAAATCGGGTATTAGAAAAATGTGAAGTTTTTATCACCATGTATAATTTTTGGGCATTTTATGTATTTCAGGTTTTCTACATTTAATCGCCTTGTTCAAGTCAGTATTAGTGAATCTCTTTCTCCTTTGTTAGTCACACAAAAAATTATCCATGTTACAAAAGCTTCACTAATCAATTGCTCAGATACTGAAATGCTTCTTGAAATTTGGTCATATATTGCCTCTTCCATATTGGATACAACTGAAAAGGTTTTATTATTATTATTATTTGCCTTAAGTATTTGAATTTATATAATATTTTTTCATTCAAAACTAGTAGTAGATTGTTACTATCAGTTTATAGTTCATTTGATCAAAAGATGGCTAGTAAGTGTACTGTGATTTTTTTTATTTTGATGCTAATTAAATTAATTTCTGTAATATCTATATAATTTTAGTTCTTATTATCTCTTTATGCAATGAGGTGTATTAGGCTTATATTATGAGATGTTTATAAATGAATGTTGCATTTTAAAAAATTAATAATAAATCGATGTATTGGATTATATGGCCAAACCTTACAACATAAGCAGCAGCAACTGTCAAGTTTTTGATGCATTAATCACAGTCCTTCAATATGGCCATCCTTTGTCACACTACACACATGTACACTGTAATCTAATTCTTGCCACATTTGATGTAGCATGTCTGCAATGATGGTCTGCAGTGCATGTTTTATCCAGTCACAAGATTCGTAAAGTGACATGGGCATTGGCAGTAAATAAACTTAGTCTTTGAACAAACCTCCAAAGAAAAAATAGTGTTAAATATGGTGAACAAAGTTGCCTGGGAAATCAAAGATTGTTCTCTGCTGTTGCAGCATATCCAGTCCAGTGTTGGTGAAGAACACGATTAAGAAGCTCTCTTACATTCCTGTGAAAATGGGGTGGAGCACTGTCCAGATGCAAAATGTAATCATCTTAATTGGTGTTCAGCTGAGGTAACAACCAGGTTTCCAACATGTCTAGAAATGAGTCATTTGTCAGAGTTTCTTGTTCGAAGAAAAATGGGCCATGCGCTTCTCACAGGACACAAGTCAGAAAACGTTCACTTTTGGAGAGTCACAGTGATGCTGTATCTGTGTATGTGGTTTCTCGCTTCCCCAGATATGGTTGTTGTGTTTTTCACCTTGCCACATACATGTAAAGTAGCTTCATCAGAGAAGATGAGTCTTTCTGCAAAATCATCTTCCTCCATTTTTAACTGCATCTCTTCACAAAAATCACACCTTCCCAATTTGTAGGATTTAAAACACAGTCGTTTATGAAATGCCTTCCACACCTTATTCTTTGGCATGCCCAATTTTCTGCTTGCTTTACTAAGTGACTTGCGAGGACTTCATTGAAATGTCTCGTTTACTCTCTCAACATTTGCATCAGACACACGAAATCAGCCAGGCCAGAGAATGGATGCCTTTACAAAGGCATTCAGCTTTCACGAACTGTCAGTACCACCTACTTATGTTATTCTTGTGTAGTGGGTTTTTCCTAAACTGAGCACGAATCTCACACTGTACTGTGTAACCACAGATATGGGCACTTCAAAACATAGCACATGGAAAGCCTTTTCCTGTTGTGACGTCATTTTGGAAACTGATGCTGCAGCTGAGCAGTAATCATGACAAGCAAACAGCAGTTAGCACATAGAAACTTGGACAGTTGCCAGTGCTTATAGTATAGATTTTACCATGAGTAAGGTAATACATTGATTTACCATGAATTAATTTAAAAATCACACCATTCATTTATAAACCCTCTGTATTATGCTCATGCAAAATTAAAAGAATTTGCAAGTTTATCTAGTTTTACAAAAGGTATTGAACCAAAGCCACTAATTGTACTGCCAAAGAATTAAGCACGTATTCAGAGTCATATATGTAAGTGAACACATATTTGTCTGCAGAACTGTAATTATGGAGGAAATAAAAGCACACAAGAAGTTTTTGGTGATTTGTGTGCTCTTTCAAGACATTTACGATGTTTCTCCCAAGAGTTGGATTAATTTTATAGGGTATCATAGGTAATATGAGTAGCCACGAATGCATGGATGATGGAATAAGATGGATAATTGTTTTTCAGCTTATCTTAAGCACAGGTGGCTACAGAGTTTAATGTAATGCCCAGTGTGGTCTGCAATTTGTGGAAACAGTTTCAGGACACTGGATCCACATCGAGAAGGCCTGGATAGGATCAATCAAGATCTACAATGATGAATGAGGATCATTATTGACACTTTCAGCATGGTGACACAGGACTGCAACATCTTTGCAACTCTCATGTGAGCTGCATGCTGCCACTGTACTACTTCACCACCTACAGTTGCTTAAAAGCTTCATGAGATAGGGTTGTATACTTGAAGACCTGCTGTTTGTGTCCCGCTCATTGCAGCACACAAGAGAGAGTGTTTAGCATGATGTAGACAACATGCGTGCATACTTCAGTAAAACTCTGTGCTTTTTACAGATGAATCGATATTCAGCCTGAGTACTGATTCATGGCATACCTGTATCTGGAGACAGCCTAGAACATGATACCATCCTTTCCTCGTCAGGGAAAAGAATCATTATGGTAGTGGAGGAGTAATGATTTGAGTAGGCATTATGTTAGACAACTATACACCCCTTCATGCGTTGATAAATGCGCCCTGATTGCTATGAAATATAGAGAGGAGATTGTAGAGCCCTGTGTTCAACTTTTCAGGGATGCAGTTGGTTCTGGATTCCTGTTAATGAATTACAAAGTTTCTGCACATAAGGTTTAGTTAGTTGATGATTACCTGGGAAGTGAGGATATTTGCCACATGAATTGGCCAGCCAAGTCACCTGACCTTAATCCTAGAGAGCATATCTGGGATACTGTTGGGAGGACAATTTCTTCTCACCATTTGCATTCAAGAAACATCCTGGAATTAAAAACTACCTTGCTACAGGAGTGGGATCCATTGTCAGGGACTTTTCAACTGCCTCTTGTCCAGTTTGCCATTATACTGCACAATCTGACTGACTGTGAGAAAAGACTATACTCTATATTAGTTCACTTTCAATTCAAAATCATGATGTGGATTTTGGACATCCCTACACTGAGCTTTACTAATAATCATATGCACATAAAATGACTTGGATGGCATATCTTTTTGTCTGTTATAAATGAATATTCATACCAAATTTCATTAAAATCTTTTCATTAGTTTATCAGAAAATCCATATAGGGCAAATTTTCTCATTTTCTCATGCGTGCGTATCATTATTTCTACAATTATTGAAAGAATTACTCTATTTAAAGCTAAATGCAGAGTTGCCAACTCTCCCGATTTCTGACCGTTCTTCTGCCAATCCAATTTATAATATATTTCTCCCAACCTTTCTCTTATTCTTAAAATTTCTCACAATTTTATGTGGTTTGTCTTAACTTCATTATTTGCATCCTCAAAAACGTGATTTGAGGTGTCTGAAAGCAACTTGTTTTCCTCTAGACTACATAGAAAACCAAAGTAGTTTTATCAGTGAGAAATTATGGCGTGTTTCTGCTTTGTGAGTGAGAACGCATGTCCGAAAACGTCATGTTCCATTTCTCCAATGAGCATTGTGTGCCACTGCATGTCATCTGGCACATATTAACCAATGAGCACAAAGCAAGATCAAGTTTGTTATTTCATTCATCTTGTCACTAACTGGTGTGAACGTACATGCTTTCAAAAAATAGTTTAAGAAAGTACGATATTTCATATTAATTATGTCTTTGAAAAAGGTAAAATACTCAGGTACTTTTCAAAAATTGTACACAGATGACTCTTCTAATATTTCCTCAAGGAAATGTAATGCATTTGCGATGTGTACCGTTTGTCACTGTGGTTTTTTGATTTCACATGGTGGAAGGGCTGATGTTCTCAAACATGTTCGTACACAAAACACAAGAACAGCATAAGTTTTATTGAAAAAAATGTGATGTGTACACCACATGACTTCCTTGTACGGAATATTAAATTATACACATTTTTTTCTTGACACTCTGTTGCTGGGTTGACTTAGCAGTGTTACATCTCATTCATTTTATAACTCAGAATGCATAAAAAATTATATCATCTGAAGAGTTACCTAATCGTAGCCACACGTTCTGTTCAAATACTATAATAAATCTAAAATGATGTATAAAAGAAATTAAGCAAACAAATAAACAAAAAAAAAAGTTTTTTACAGACGATTCAGTATTTTTCATTCAATTAATTCTGTTCTTTATTCATGACAAGGCCAAAAATGCATAAAAACTCAAAATATCTATATTAAAAAGTACAAAGTAATTCTTAAACACTTACTTCCTTGAATAAATTCCAGAATGGATTAAGCATGATTTAATTCACAATAATAAAAGAAGACATTATCTTTGTTGTTGCGAAACTTAGTTTCTCTAGATTGGCAGCAAATCCACTATTCTCCTAAGTTTCAAATGTAAACAAATATGGCTGTCATGGGAAAAAATATTAGGCTTAGCTACACTTAAACAATTTTTAAATTGTTGATAATTATTAAAATCTTGCATGCAGATTTACTAAAGGCATAAAAGCCTTAACTGGAAGATAAGAACAACATAGTTCAATCATTTCTAAAGTAAAAAATGCACAATTTACCAACATATAAGAATAAAAAACTGAGCTTACTGATTGAGTAACAGAGTGAATATATGTATATACATATATTTATATACTTTTGGTGCTGCTGATTGCAACTAAAAAGGAAGGTGCACATCTTCATGTTATAGCAGTCCTATATACAAAATTTCAACATTCTGAGGTTACTTGTTTTTGAGTTATATGAGATACATACAGATGCCACAGAAAAATCTCTTTAGAATCCATTTTAAATCAGTTTTATAATTTTTTTTTGGGGGGGAAAGGGTGTTTTATTCTGTCCTTACGTTCAAATATCACGCAAAAACATTGTTAAATTGCATTCGATAGCAGTCAAAATGGATATTTTCGTTGAAACATGATATCCGAAATTTTTCACGTTTACAATACTTCCTTTTTACTTCGCACAAGGAAGTAAAAATGAAAAGTTATTTTTTCTATGGAAACAAAGGACCAAAAAGTTATTAATGCGGAATGTACTGTTTGCATTTAAGAATTAATATCTGAAGTTTCAGATATTAATACCAATTTGAAGTTAATTCAGTATTAAAAAATATATTTTTATCATTTAAAAATCTCTTTGTTGTTGAAAATAAATTTCCCGATTTCTAAAAAAATTCTGATTTTTGAGCGTGATAGGTTGGCAAGTATGTAAATATAAACTAATTATAAATATATCCAGAAGATGCATGCCACTTTTATAGGTAGCTGTATTTATGTATGCTGTAAAATTAGTAGATCAGTGTATTTGTGATAAATGTCCACTTTATTGAAGAAACAGTCAATCAATTTTGTGTCTAATTCTGCATTTATGTGTAATTTAAACAATGTTTTCCTCTAAATTAATGAATTTAAAGTCTTCCCCCGTTTGAAATTCTGCTAAGTGGAATCTTCCTATTCTACCTAAAAGAGATTTCACTTAATTCCTGGTTGATGATTATTCATCAACTCAGTAAAAATGCTTGATGTTTAGTGTCTTTGCCATATCCATCATCATCTTGATGTGTAAACAAACAAATTTTTAAAAACAAGTTTCTTTTAAATGAAAATTTTTCCATTACTTAGTTTAATAAACATTAAATTTTTATTTTCATCAAATTTCAGTAGCTTCATAATTCAGTAATAATATCTTCATAAAATAAAAATTTCTTTAACTTTCCTATTCGAACATGTGATAAGAGGGATAAGAAAAAGAAATAATTAAAACAACAACCAATTTTTGTGGTGTTGTATAACTAAAAGTGGTAGATTGTTTACTGTATTATTACCAAATAAACTTCTGTATTGTTCTTAAAATTTAAAGCAACAACAATGCTTGGATTCTTTTTCTGCACTCTCATAATAATTTTCAGAATGGTGTTAAAGCACAGAAACTAGTAGTAAAAAAATATATATATATACAGTGATTAGGACATACACATTGCTGGAATTTTTTATTTTAGATTACGATGATAGAATACAAAGGGACTGCTTCTTCATGGTGCCCGTCCTACCAGCGGCTAAACGGTAAAGTCGCTGAGCACCGGTAGTTTGGTATGAAGTTCAAATCCCTCAAACAGGCTGACTGCAGGGCCGTTTTTGTGTTTTTCCCCATGTGCAATGTATATATTAGCCACTTTCCCTTAGAAAATCCTCCATAAAGGCATCTTTTCCCTTAGGCAGGTAGCCTTAGTGTTCTTTGCCATAATCTATCAAACCAATCTTCATGGTGCCACATTATAAAAAGTAACACATATAAACTGGCTCATATCCACATTACATGTGGGGAAAACAGTGGAGAAGCCATGCAGCCAGTCTGTTCTCCTAGATTCGAATTCAGGTCGAATTACTAGTGTTCAGCAACTTTATTGATTGATTGATTGTTGGTGGGCTTCTCATTCATAGAAATGCATAATATAGATCACTAGAAACCAATCTTATAGTTATTAATCTTAAAGATGTGAATGTCACCAATTTTTTTTTTTTTTGAAAAATCTTAATAAGAATTAATTATTTTTGATTTGCTCATTGTAACACTTCTAAACAGTTTGCTGTAATAAGTCTGGTTAGTCTAATTTTCTTTCCAGCTGGTAATCAATAATAATAAAGCACTATGTTAATTATTTTAAATCGATTACTTTATTATTTATATGTTTTATTATTTATATATTTATTATTTATATGTTTTGTTAATCAGTAACAAGTAGATTAAAGGTGAATGAAAAATTAAATATTTTTTATGCTTTGTAGAATGGTAGAAGAATGAGTTTAGAAGTTAAAGATATTGCTATTTGGGCAATGACAACAGATTTCGTTTAAATTTCTGAATTTGTTGATTAAATTTAAAAGACAAATATCTCACACTTTGCTATGTTGCAATATGTCTCTTTTAAATCGCTGAGTTTTCTGGTTAAATTTGAAATATAAATGTTTTACTCTTTGCTATGTGGCAATCCATTGCTTTTAACTCACAAAATTTGTTAATTAGAATTTCATTAAGTTCACACAAAACATAAAATGAATAAAAAAAAAGGAATTTGAAATTCAAAATATAATGGTTTTAGCTGCCAACATTTTCCCACAGTATGAAAAATATACATAGATTCTTTATTATTTATTAATAGAGATGGAAAATAAGTGAAAACTTAAATCTGCTTGGACTGACTATAGTTTAATCCTTGGCTTGACATGATTTTTCTATGAGATGGAAGCAGTAATATTGAAAAGAAACCTTACATAATTTAGTTTTTAATGAAATTTTAAAATAATTTGTTGATAATATATTTTTATTGACAGTTAAGCATAAAAGCAAAAAAGTCATAAATTTTGCTTGAAAAAGAAAGTGGAATTTTTAATTATATTTATCAAAGAAAAATGGAGAAGTGTTTATTTTAATAATAATAATTTTGCTTGGAATCAATCAATTAGAGTAATTACGGAGTCAGACTTACGAAACTGTGATATTAGATTTTGTCTGGTCAGTGCTAATTGTATGTATGAAGTTTGGTAATATTTTAGTGTATCCAGTTCAAAAATTGATTTTCAACTTTTGAAAATGTTACTATTCTTTTTAAATTTCTGCCTGTTTTAGTCTTGAACTACTGAAGTTTAATTTTGTATTTTGTTTTTCATAGAATAGTTTGCATTTTGCAAATGAGTAATATGTTAAATAAGTGCTGCAAAAATATTTTCCTCGTAGGTACTCTGTATCTAACATTTAAACTTATTTTTAGATTGTGTAATATTTTATTTTAGTTTTGAATTCTATGTTTATTACATATAGATTTTGTGTTGTTATATTAATATTTTACATTGGCTGGAGTTGTTTTAAAATTTCACATTTGTAAAATTTATTTTTAAGCTAGATCACTACATGCATTCATATTTTTTTTTTTTTTTTTTTTTTTTTTTTTTTTATATTCTGTTGTTTAGACACAAGAAGTTAATCAAGGAGATAAGCGTGATCATGACTTTTCCTGTATGTATGACATTTTGTTATGGCCATTTGAGAGCAGTTTCCTTGTTCCTGCTGCTCAGGTAGTAATTTTATATTTATATGTTTTTGAATTCTCCCCCATTATGAAGTGTGCACATAAGATATCAATAACACATCATCATGGATCTATCTTACCACATCGATTCTTTTCATGATTCTCTGCAATGGAGGAAACGTTTTTACAGTATTCATTAGGCCCTTGATACTGAGTGCTTTCAGAATGTATTGGTTGATCATCTACACCTGGGATGTCTTAACTTTTTGCTCTCAATTTCTCTTGAAGTATTTATGTCATATAACTGAAAAATGAGTGAAAAGTTAAGTGTATAAAAATGCTAAATTTGAGTGGGAAAGCAAACTGGATGGATATGACTGGCTTACCTTATTCATTCTGAAACTCCATCTGGACAAAGTCATATATGGAAAAAAAAAAAAAAAATGTAGTACTGATAGCCATTTTATAAGGATCGAGAATGGATTTCAGGAAGCCTAATGCAAACTGCACAGCATAAATTTTTGCA
>KK114637.1:488179-505348 GCA_000611955.2 Stegodyphus mimosarum
TATAAAAATATTTTTATAATTACATTCTTTGTGAAATTTTATATCTTACAAGCAAATAGTCTATCTGTGTTTGTTTCATATATTTCAACAACAGTTTTTTTAAACTGTGTTTCTTAGTTTCATGGAATTGCTGATGGCATTTTTGATTGGCACCTTTCAGTTCTAGAATTCTTTTAAATTTTTATTATATTTTAAAATTCTAAGAGTTTGCCATCTGAAACTAGCCTATTCTAATGGAAGATTGCATTCTTGTACTAGTATAACATGAATTGGGGGGGAACTAGTCATGCTCCATATTTATATCAGGAAGTCAAAGGCAAGTCTTTCAGTACCTTCTGTTTAATGAGTCAGTGTTGAGATCTCTTCAAAAATACATGGGGAACATGAGAATCCAGATTTTGCCATCACTATGAGGTATTAGAAATGGGGAAATTATTTAGAATTAACTGATAAAAATTTGGATTAAAATACCAATCACTGTATTCAGCTTTTTCCAGCTAAACACAAATGGAATAATTAAATAATTATAATATTTATGATGAGTAGAAAGGTCAAATTCATTATAAAGCATATGAGATTTGATGAGCATAGGTAGAGAAAGAGGCAAATAAAATTTCCCTAACATCAGAAGTGGATAATGAATTGTCGAAAGAACTGTATTTCAAATCTTGATCTTACAACAGATAAACAATTTTGAATTTAGAATTTGCAAATGCAAAGTTCACATGCTGTGTCAGTTTTTGAAATAAAAATAACATATTGTGGTGGTACTAAAGGAACTTGTTTTTGTTACCCGCCAATTGCGTGCCCGAGTCTCTAGCTGTAACTGTAACAAAGATTTTCGGGATGCCTCGAAACACTTTACATTCCATCCCCAATGGGCATGGTCGGATTTATCCTCTGATGCAAATATCATCAATGTTAATTTAATGAGTATTTGTAATTGTTGTAATTAAAGGTCTATTGTTTAAAATCAACCATCTTCATGTGTGTAATTCATCATACACAAAAACCTAGCCAAGCCTCTACATAGATTTATTGTTGCACTCAGCATGCCGTGACAATATGTTGCATAAAATGGAAGGGTTATCATTGCAGGTCACAGCTTTACAGACACGATCTCAGCATCACCCACACGGCAGATCAGAGTCCATGAACCAACATAATAGGAACTTAAATTAGATTTTCTCTTCCTGAGAATTAGGGTCTCATCTAGTTTAATTTAAAATCAGTCAAACACATTAAAGATAAATCTAATATTTAAATTGGTACTGGAAAATGCCATCCGCCTTCTATCATTCAGAGTACCACAAGTTAATCTAGCAGAGTTTTTAACAGTTTTCCCACAATTTTTGTTATATTGTGTTATATATATAAATTATTAATATATATATATATATAACCTGTTATTTTATGCTACCAAGTTTTTACAAGCTTTTATTCACAAAACTGGTAAATTTTGCTATTCAACATAACTTGAGATGTTTGTCTATCAGATTATAACTATTCTTGGCAAATTGAGTAATTTTACAGAATGCACACATTTAATAATACCTCTTGTAATACGTTTATTTTTTAATTATCTGATAAATATAATTTAAAATGCTCTGATGTATATCTAATTGATAATGACAAAAGTTTTCTGCATTACTTAATTAAAAAAGTTGTTTTGTTTTTTTTCCCCCATACATTTCACTTCTTAAGATAGAATCATTTGGTTTTACTTACCTTTTTTATAGATTTGTTTAAAAAATTAAGTGAATTCAGTCATATATCAGCTATGTTATTTTGCAGCATTTTTCTATATTTTTTTAACCATCTAACTCTTTTGAGAAAATATTTTTACCCAAGGAAAAAAGTGAAAATAATGTTTATTTAAATTTTGTTCAGTTTTATATCCAGAAGATAGATATAGTTAAGATAGTTATTTTAATGCTTTTTTCCCATTTTCCTTAGGAAGCTGAATTTTATGAGTCTGTGTGTTCGTATATGCAGGAAGTCATTGAATGCGTGGATTATGCATCTAGTGGCATTCTTAACGCTCATGGTAAGATTTAGTTGTACTTTTTCCCCATTTATTTTACCTAATAAACATTTAAAACAGTGGTTTCCCAATTAAAAAAAAAATTTAAATTCCTCTTTTAATTTTCAATTTATTTTAATGGCTCCTCTTAGTAATATGAAGCAGAAGTTAAATTTGATGTTTACTATTCTTAAGAACAGCAGTTAGAAGTACTTTATTTTGTGAAGTAGAGCTAATCAAATGCAAATAAACTTTCTTTCAAACAAATTTCTGTGAAATATAGGAGTCTGCAAAAAGTAATGCAAAAAATTGGCCTAACTTTTTTGTTAATAGGCATGGAGTCCGATTTCCGCATATTATAAGAGTTATTCTTCCTCTTTGCAAGAATGTAATAATTTTATTACAAATCAGTGAAGGTTACAAAGTGTAACATTGCATGATTGATTTTGTGACTAAAGAAGGATGCAGTCTGTCTAACATTCAGAGAAGATGGCATGATTGTTTTCAGAGATGCCATTAACAATAGCAATGACAGAGATGGATATAGAATGAAGAATCAGCATTTAAAGACAAACCATACAGGAAAAAGCCACCTGCTGAGGGTAAATTAATTATGGTACCATTTGTAAACACAAACCTTTCCAATCACATATGACTTTATTTAATTATTTATATATATATATGTATACCCCTAAAGCATTACTTTTACGACTGTAATAGGAGTCATTTTCTTCACTGAGGATTGAGAATAAATAGAATTTGCTCAATCAGCATTAAAAATGTCTTTTCTGCAGACATTCTGCAGCTAAAGTAAGAAAGAATTGTTTAGAATTGGTATTTTTTTGAAATAAATTCAAGTATTTTATATTTATTTAGCAGCGTATGTAAGTAAAAAATATGTGCATTAAATTTTGCAATGATATGTCATCATACTGCTAGAATTAGTTTCACAAGTATGTCGGAGAAAATTGCCTGAAATTTGAAAGTGTTATTAACAAATAATAAATTAATTTAGAAGGAAGAGGATATATTAAATGATACGAATAACATTAAAATAAAGTTAATTACTTAAGGATTAAAAATTTAATAACAAAAATCGACGGTATTTTGGCGAATATTAAACGGTTAGCCTAAATGACTGATTTTTTTTATTTCACTGCAAAATGTCAAATAAGGCATTTAAGAAAGAAGAAAGGCTTAAACATTTTTTTTAATTCGAGAATGGGGGGATTTACCTTTGTTCAACATGCAGTGCACATATGATTCTCTGCATTCTAGAGGCTACTGGAAAAGAAAGGTGTTGGAAACTTGCTTTCCCTTCCTAAAAGGCAATCTGATTGGCACTGCGAAATTGGCTCTACGTCAGCAGTCCGAATATCGCTTAAGCAATACCATGATTCGCCAAGAAAGCGATCTCTTCCAACAGCACAAAAATCGCTTTTTGGGGAATGTCCATGTGAAATTCCCCGATTTTTCCAGATTTTGACTAAAATGCTTAAATTCCCTGAATTTTTTGGTCAGTTGTCGAGTTCTCTGACTTTTCCCGGTTTTTTAGGTTTTCCAGGTAGCGTGGCAACCCTGTTAAATATGATCAACGTTCACCATGCTAATGCACATCTTGCACATCTTTGACAACAGTTCATGCAGCTATCAAATTGGGTTGAACAATCTATACAGATTGTGATTTGCTGTGTAAATAATTTGAAAGCCGCTATAAAGAAGTACTTAAAATAGGGCATAATTGAATTTTTCCAAAGAGAATTTAAACATTTGTTTGATACTGATGTATTATCCTGTCAAGCATGAAATTTGGCTACCTTCAAAGTTGGTGAAGATTGCACAAAAGTTGTGCCAGTGGTTCCTGCAGAATTCTGAAGGAATTGACATCTGTTTATCTCGTAAACAATCAGTATATGATCCACTTCATTTTTGCGCTTCATAAAAAGGCTTTTATTTTTTTCTACTATTTTGTTAGCCATCTCTGATTTTGTCAGAAGCTCTCTTTAGAATATCATGAGCACGAACTTCTTGAAAAAAATATTTTTATGAGTGTGTTGTTGCATCTTATTTATCCATAACTGGTACTAAAATCATGCTGCTTTGCAGCAACTTTACAGTCAATGAGATAATATATAAGTACTGTTTGTTTTAATGATGATTCAAATGTACTACTTGTGCTGAGTAATGCCTTCATAAAGAAAAATAATTGTACAAGCAGCATGTACAATTTGGTTGACCTATGCCAATTACTAAAAAAATTATAATGTTTTTTGCCTTATTTAGGATGATTGTTGTATAAATGTGTGCTATAATGTGAGCTGTTATATCTTAAATTATTTTTTACTTCCTGCTGTATTCATGAGATAAAGAAGTATTATACTGCTTGACACAAAACAGTCCTTGTTTTTGTTATTAATCCAAGTTAATATTTAGCTCAGCATTTTCAGTGATTGAGGAAGATAATTTCTTTTACAATCAAGTCAGTTACAAACTTTTGATAGTAGATGTGACACATGGCTAAAGACAGATGCAGAGTTGCCAACTCTCCCAATGTAGGCAGGAGACTCCCTGATTTCCGATTGTGCTCACTCCAACCCAATTTAAAACATATTTCTCTCAACTTTCTCTTATTCTTAAAATTTCTCAGAATTTTTATGTTGCTTGGCAAGTGTTTTTTGGCATCTGAAAATGCTTTTTTTTTCTCTAGATTACATGTAAAAAAAAAAGTCATTTCATCAGTGAGACATTCTGGCACACTTCTGCTTTGTGTGTGAGAGCATGTGTGTCTGAAAAGATCGTGTTCTATTTCTCCAGTGAGCATCAAGCACTGTTGTAAGTCATCTGGCATACATTAGCCATTGTACACAAAGCTAGTTCGAGGTTGTTTTTTCGTTTATCTCACAGCTGAGAGTTTTGAGTTTCATGTGCTTTTGAGAAAGAGTATAAGAAACTATGATCTTTTGTCTTAGTTAAGTCTGTGAAAAGAGTAAAATGCTCATATAATTTTCAAAAATTGTACACAGATGACTTTCTTTCAGTTATTTCATTAAGGACATGCAATACATTTACAATATTTTGATTTCACATAGTGTGAAGGCCGATGTTCTTAAGCATGTGTGTATACAAAAGCACAAGGACAAAGCGTATTCTAATGAAAAAAAAAATGAAAAATTAAATTTTTCTGTGGGAACAAAGAACCAAAAAGTTATTAATGCTGAATGCCTGTTCTCTGCCTTTTTACTGGAGCACAACCTACCACTGAATGCATCAGATCATGCTGCAGGTTTATTTAAAAAATCTTTTCCTATAGTGAAATACTATGAAATACATAAAATGCAAGGCCAAAAACAGCTGCAGTTGTTAAAAATAAATTTTCAGTCATTGATTGCATGAACACAGCTCCATTCCACCTCTGTACTGATGGAAGCAATAATACTTGGCCAAAACTGTATTCAGTTTGCTGTTTCTTTATTTCAGAGTTCAGAACTTGAGTGTAGTTTACTTTGTGTTCCCACTTTAGAAGAAGGTTCCACGGGCTTTAATATAGCACAGCAAATTGCAAAATTGTTTGAAGACTGGTGTTACAGCTATCTTAATAAAAGAGAATTCAAATTTGCAAATTATGAGTGTCATTTGTCACCTCTTAAATTTAGCAGCTGAAAAAGGTTGCAGCTTCTTTGCCAATAAGTGTAGATGAACATATTGTTGATATTTATTATTGTCTTGAAAGGAGTTCTAAAAGGAATGGAAAATTTAAACAATTCCAACAGCTGCGTAATACTAAAATAAGAAAAATTTTGTATTGTCACAGTGTTTGAAAAAATTACAGTATTCTTTTACTGACATGTTATTATGTCAGTTTTTCATACTAATGGATGGCATGCATCTCTTAATCATAATGTGTTCTTCATCATGGTTTACTATTAAAATTAGATCCTTGATTTGAAATTCTGTCTCAGAATTTTCAAGAAAGAATTTCAAAACAAGAATCCATTTTTTACCACAAACCAGTAATCTGAATCTCATTCAAGTTTCAATTTTAGGTATTCAGAATTTCTTTTCTTTTTTTGGGGGGTTGGGAATGACCAAAAGTATTCAGCAAAAATAATTTTTAAGAGATATTTTATGTAGTATGAACATTATATTGATTTAATAAATCCAAAATTAAATTAATATACCCCATTAAATTATTCCTGTGGTTTCCCAGTCGGGTATTTCATTCCTATAGCTCTCAGGTTGATGTACGGTTTCTCAAGCCATATAGTTTTTGGTTAAGAACTACTGTTTTAAAGCATAGTTGTATTTACAAAAAGTAAGGTTAGTTTTGGTTGCTGATTTAAGTTTCAAGTGTATAGAGGAAATGTAATGTAAGTCATTTTTTCTCCTTTATAAGAGATTGATCTGCTGAATGAAAAAATTTAATAACTGAGTAAAAGTTTGGTGCATTTTTAAGTTCTCATGTATTCCAACATAACAGATATTGGAACTGCTGTAATATTATTTAACATGGTATTAATAATAAATAGCAATGTTAAATTTCTTTTACACATTTTTGATAGCTATTAGAGGCATATAAAGTTACTTTTAGAAAACATTAAGTAAATATTTCTGTTAATTAAAATATCTAAATTAATTGCTGTGAGGCTTAGCCAATAAATATAATCTCAAATGTAAACTAAGTCGTATAAAACAAAGCATGGAATAAGGTGAAAATTCTTTCACATTCTTTCATTTGAGCATTTGATCATTTTGAGTTGTAAAATATTTATCTTAGTTTTATTGTGAAAACTTGGATTTTTTGTTTAATTATTGTGACAATTCATGCCTACATATTTAATCAAATGGCCACTAAAAAAAGAAAGCTTGATGTTTGTGGTTTTCAAGACACTTGGATAAATGAATATGGATTCGTACAGGAAAAGATCCTGCTTATATGTGTTTCAAAAAACTTCAGTCCACATTTGAGAATTCCAATGAGAAATTAGAAGTCATAAAAAGAGCTGTTACTGAATATAAGAAACAAGTTACATTTTTTTTGTCAAACTACTGGAACCAAACCTAAAATAATTGAATGTTGTTTCACAATTAATTGCTCATTGTCTAGCTGGCAAAGGCAAATCTTTCACAGATGGTAAATATGTAAAGGACATATTTTTAAAAAGTGCTGAAAAGTTCTCCGCCGATTTACCAAATCTACTAACAATATTATCCCGAATTCAAGAAATACTCGCTTCTGCACGTACTGTTGAAATGAATAACTCAGTTGGCAGAAAATGTTAACTACAAAACGGAATTCTAGATTATAGGAAACTGTTGCATTTAGCATTGCTCTTGATGAAAGTGCTGATGTGAATGATGTTGCACGCCTTGCAGTAACTGCACAATATTGTGATAAAGATCAAGTCTGTGAAGAATTATGCAGCTTGATTCCTTTCTCTGGGACAGCTAAGGGACAGGATATTCTTTCTTCATTTATAAACTATTTTAAAAGTGAAAACATTAATATAAATAAAATATTTTGGGAAACTACTGGTGTTGCTGCAATGGTTGGTAAGGAAAGAGGATTTGTCAAGCTTCTTGAATACATACTGGACATAAAGTATCGAACTTCCATTGTGTAATACATCAGGAAACTTTAGTTGCCAAAATTTTGTCACAGCACTTTATTTCTATTATGAGTACTGTTGTTAAAATAGTTAATTTCACAGTGTCTTGTTCGTCATTGGTACGCAGGCAATTTAAATTTCTTTTAGAAGAAATGGGAAGTGAATATGGAGATCTCCTCTTGTACAGCCATGTCCATTGGTTTATTTGAGATAATCTCTTGAATAAGTTTGTATCATACATGCATGAAACACATTAAAGTTTTTCTTAATGAGAAGGAACAACATATTCCCAAATAGAACAAAAAATAATAGTTATGCTGATAGTCAGAAGACTGATATAACTAAACATCTCGATGAACTAAACTTGAATTGCAAGGAGAGGATCAAGTAGCACTTGAACTTTTTTAATATTGGAAAGTCTTTGCTACAAAATTAAATATATTTTCCCATGATATTAATACTAGTGCTTGCAAATACATCAACCATAGACAAAGATGAACTTCAAATCTGTGTTTAAGCACTTAAGGAGGAATTTTCCAAAGATACATAGACTTTGAATCTCGTATGCCTATATTTTCCTTTCTAATCAAACCAGATTTAATAGACCCATTAACCCCTTGACATACAATGATGTCTGGGAGACATCATTGATTTCATGTGCCATTGTAGACTTTGATGTCTCTGAAACATGAAGAACTGTCTTCGGTGAACACCGTGCAGTATATTATTATTGTTGTATAGCAATGTAAATTTAAAAATAAAATGTTCTGTTTGTAAGCTTGCACATGAATGTCCAAATTAAATGGTATTTTTCGGATGCATATTTTATTTGTATGTCCAGGGGTTAATAATCTCATTCAATTTGTCAATTTTTGTGTGGATGGACATTGATAATTTTGAATTGGAACTTACTGAACTAACATCTTCAGAATTATGGAAAGCAAAATTTGAGGAATTACAAAAAAATCTGAAGATAATGCTGACGATAAATTGACAGCTATTTTAAGTTGCTGGCTGTCATTGCTGGAGAGACAAAAATATTAAATTTATGTGTCTTTATCTCAATAAGAGGAGTTCTCCATATTTAAAATTCTAAGTAATTATAAGCTGTGCATTTAAACAGCAAGAAAAGCTAGTCTTCAGAAATTTTACTGACAGGAAACTTCTAGGAAAAATTTTGCATGAGCATAAACAATCTGACAGAAAATATTTTAATAACTTTATATGGAAGTGAGTGCCTGGAACAAAATTATGAATATTTTTACTCTGGTGATATTGTTATTTTTCTTTAATGACAGACTATGTTTTTATTTTCTTCTGCAATGCATTCAAGTTAATTTCATTGTAAGTACTGTTTTCATTTGTAGTATTTTATTAAACTGATAACTGAAATGTATTTTTCATGAAAGTTCTGTAATGGTAAAATGTGTCTAGATTCTAAATCTAGAAATATTGAAAGTTGGGAAACAAATGACAGAAAGGTTGTTGAGAATGAAAAAATTCTATTGACAGTTTAGTGGGAGTTCTCGACATGGCAGTTACAGGGCATGAACAGTAAGAAAAGTGGAATTTGCAACTGAAGACAAAATTATATTCATTTATAGAATTAAACAGAAAGTTTTTAGCACCCAAAACGAAGCAACTTAAACAATTTACACTGAAAGAAATGTTTTAACAAAACAAACAAATAAATATTGAATGTTCTTTTCCCTCCTGTTTCCTTAATGTCATAAATGCTTCATTATTTCATAAACAAACATATCATGCTTTTAATTTTATAATTTCTAATGTAGTCTTACTAGATGTAAAGTGATGATCCAAAATCTGGAATCATCAAAGTCCTGACAAGTCCGCATCTCGGACTTTGTGCTGTATATAAAAAAGTAATGTTTAAATTTTTTGAGCGACAATAATGAAGGTTAAAATAGCTTATTAAATTAAGAAAAGTATTTTGAGTTATTAAATTAAGAAAAGTATTTTTTGTATTCTGAAACAGATTCAAGGAGAAAGTTTTGCTGGTTTTTTGAGGAATGATTTAATAAGTGTATGCTTAAAAAAATTAATGAGAAAAAGTTTGTTTATAGTGCCATTCAAGAGTCAGAGTGAGGGGAAGATTCTGTTAAACTCTTATGCCAGTTTCATAGTGATATATGCGTATTTATAATTTTTCATTACCCACATAAATTTCTATCTCCTTAAAGAGAACAGTAATGTTATTTATCATTTCTCCCTGAGCTATTTTTTTATCCAGTCTTCATTTGTAACATATGTTATTTCTGTTTTTGAACTATGCAGCAAATTGTTGTTGAATAATAAGATCTAATCTTTAATTCAAATGATTGATATAAAAATTTATCCCATCTTTTCCAAGTATTATTTATTTAGTATTATTTAGTACTTTATTTTGATTGTGCATTATTTCTTCTGTAGTAAAAGGTAATAATTCTAAAATTCATTTTTAAGTATGATGATTAAGATAATATTTTGCTTCTCAAAACTGAGCTTTCATAATTGCTCTTGGATAAGCATTTGCTTTCTTTGAAAATGAGAAATTTCAGTTTCATTTTTTAGTGCATTTGTCAAGTATGTGTATTAGAATTGCATCAGAATTTCAGATACCAAGGCTTAACTGAGGCCTCAATCCATATGGATGTTTGAAAATCTGGTTAATTGGTTGTCTTTTGATAGGCCAAGAGTGAACTTATTGGAACGGAAATGAGGAAAATTTTTTCTACATTTCTGTGAAATTATACATTTAAAAAGAATACTTTATTTTTATTTATTTGAACCTCATATGCCATTTATTCACCTCTTCTGTTTCAACCAAAATTAAATCATGAATTTACTCATTTCTTTCAGGACTTAAAATTAAAAACATAATCTTTATTTTATTTATGTTTTGAGTTTTAGTATGCTTTTATTTAATAGGCATGCATAAGTTCTTAAAATTTAAAAAAATAATAATTAAAAGAAAATTGAAACCAAATGACTATGCCCTTCTTATTTTGATAGACAAAAAAAGTGGGCAATTTGGTGGCTTTGAAATCTCATGTGGCATGCATAGAAAAAAAATTTTAACAACTTTCAAGTTTCTGGGGGGGAATCACATTCGCTTTCATTTAATGGTGAAATAGAAATGAAATGAATTGTATTTATCAGTTCAGTGTGAGAAATAAGTAGGTTTTTATGGTTTGGAGAAAGCATGTATTTTTATTGATAGAAAGAACATTCCACATTGATACTAATTGAAGATGCCTACTTAAGTTTTACTGCAAATGGTATATAATTTATTTGCATGTGATCTCTAACTGTGTAGCTTTTGACTCATTTTGCTTATTTTGTTCACTGCTGGCAGCTCTGCTAAGAGAATCTTATTGCAGGTTGTAATACTTTCCACTGTTTTCTTTTCCCCCCACATTACTCTATTTTCAATTTATATTTCACCATAAGCAAATTTAGCATCTAAAAATTTTGTATCTGAAAGAATTCTAATGAAGATGAAGAGTTCTTCATCTGTGCTTGGACATCAAGTATTTGCAAATGCCATTGTTTCTGAGTCTTTAAACTGATTCAGATAATCCATTATAGTATTGAATTGTTTTCAATAAAATACTGCTTAAATTCATGGTTTCTATCTTGTTACAATTGTATCTGGAGGAAACAGCAGTTTATTTGCTATGCATTCTGTAAAATCAAGCCATTTGTAAGAATTTTCTGTTTTATGTATCCTCTTATTACTATTATGAGGTGATAGCACTTGCTAAGCCATAAGATTGTATTCACTATAGAAATAAAATATCCAGTATAAATTCAGATTTAAAATATCCAAATTTCATTTTTCTTTTATATCCTCTTTCTAGTAGACTGTCAATTAAAATTTATATAATTTATGGAAAATTAATTGGTATACACATTGTACACTTTAACAATATCTGATGAACATCCATTTTGGCATTTCAAATCCCAAATCTGTCTTCAGTGGAATTTTCACATTTTATAGCTTTTACTCAGTAATTATAAATATGATGGAGCATCAAATAATCTGGGTGCTGGGTGATATTATATCTAACACTATGTAACTCATTACAGTTTCTATGGAATTTAATCTAATTTCCAAACATTTTAAAAATTTGCTTAGTTTTATTTTTTTAAAAGAATGATGAAAGTTATAAATTAGAGATATGTATTAAAACTTAAAAATGAATTTGGGGTCATAAATCTTGAAGAATCAATGAAAAAGTCTGAGATGATATAAATCAGGGCTAGTCTAATTATATATATATTAACACTTTATACATCTATGTGATTTGGGAAAAGGGGGAATTTTTTTAGAGATCTCTGAACTAAAATCTTGAATTTTACTGCATAACTACTTTTCAATTTTTCAAGTCAGGTTAGATGAATTAACTGCAAATAACTTTTAAGTTCAAAGAAATTTTGGAAGTTATCTGAGTAATTTATTACCATTAAGTAATGTATTTTACTTAAGATTTTCATGATGGCTGAGCTGTTGACTGTAAAGACTGTTTTTTATGTACTTACATAACCCAATAAGTGTTGGAATCTGTTTAACTATCTGATGTAAATATTTGTATGAAAAGAACTGTTTAAACATGTTTTAGGTTTGTCTGATACTTTACTGATGGCAAAACAGAAAAAGCCCTTAGGAAATTTAACATCTCTAGTTGATGTATTAGTTTTACTCTTGGAGATTTTTTATTCTCAATATATCCTTCCTGATGAAGAGCAGAAGCAGGTAAGAGACTCTTCTGAAAACATATTATATTCGAAATCTTAAATGTTACATAAATTGGAATTAATGGCATATTTATTTAAAGTGAGAAGGAAAAACTGTTTTTTAAATGATTTACAATACTGATTTCTTCATAAATTTGATAATTTATTATGATGGTTTGATGTAATCTGTGTTATGTTAAAGTTTAAATGTTAAGTTTTATTTTATGTTGAAAAATTCAAATAAAACACTTTTTCCCCCTCCTTTTTTTTAAAAAAAAGAAAGCCTTTCCTCCTAAAATTGAAAAATAAATAGTATTCCTTTTGCCCCATAATAAAAGTAGCAATTGATGAATTTAATTTGCCCCATAGTAGTAGTAGTAAAAGAAAATAATATAGAATGCAGCATTTATTATCAAAAGACTAGATTAAATTAAATAATAAAGTAAAAATATTATTCCTAATTTTTATTTTTGACTGTTCAGATAGTTTCTGGATTTCTCAATACTTGTCTTAACTACATTTTAAACTTGTAGGTAGGATTCCTTGGCTACAAAGCTTTGTTTTCCCCATGTATGTGAGCTATAAATTATTGGAGCTATTGTTCTTCATTGCTTCCAGCATAGTTTTTTGAAGTAGAAATGTATTATCTGGTATTTTGGAAGTATTATCAAAGGCTGTGTTTACTGCTTCTATGGTGCCTCTAACAGGAATATGCCTAAATTTTCCTCCGTAATCTTCACATTTAAGTCCACAGTTTTTTGTTTTTTTTTTTCCCCAAAGAGTCAACATTGGCATGAGATTCACCTTGATGATTATTTTTGGAAGTACATTTCCATATTCTTGATATGCTCATTCTGTTTCACTTAATTTTTTCTGCAGTTAATGTAACTGCACCTTTCTGCGACCTTTTTGTTTTTCTTTTGATGCATCAAGAACTGGACTATTGCAACTCAATCTTTGCTTGAAAACTCTCTTTTTTCATTTTCCTTTTTAAATGGATTAATATTCAATTGAAATAAAATGATTCAATCAATCGATGTGATTTAAAAAAAATAGTTATAATTCATAGTAGTTAGGTTAACTTAAAAATTGAAAGATGTGTCCAAACAAATGACATGTCATGAAACATTGACTTTGTTTGAAGGCTTCGCAATTTTTTTCTGCAACATAACCTTACAGCTGCATTTGTGAATAACTCCTATTTACTAGCTACTATTATTATAAGACAAAGGTAGTATATAATTATTTGCCATAGGTTTTCATAATCTTGCAAATACTAGTTATTTAGACCCGGATTGCTGCACTTGGTTTTTAATGAATTCTAAGATTCTTTAAAAGATTTCTTATTCATGAAAAACATTTTCAGCAGAAACCAATATATTACTTTCGGAAATGATTTGCTTCAAAGATATAAAAATTATTAATTTGGGGGGGTATAGATTTTATTTTGCTGTTAATATGAATAATGTTGCACTTTACTTCATGACATTTTATCTATCACTCTAATATGGACATTTATACTATGTCCTTAGTATGAATATATTGTAATTTTTATATATAATATTATACTATATCCATGTTAGAATGATAGATAAAATGTCATGAAGTAAGATGCAACGTTATTCATATTAACATCAAAATTTATTTATGCAAGTTGATCACACACACAGGAAAATATTACAACATTTCCAAAAACAATAATTTGATGTTAATATGAATAATGTTGCAGACATTTTATCTATCATTCTAATATGGACATTTATATTATGTCCATAGTATACAGGGTGTCCCAAAACGACCGCATAAACCCTGCACAGTTAGATTCCTCATTGGGAGTACATAAAAACTGCCCAAAGAAGCGCTCTTGTACGATCCATAGTTTACGAGAAAAATCCGAAAAACAAAGTATGACATCACTGCCGGTGCAAGAAAAAATACTTTATTAAACATATCAACAGTAGTATATGCACAATATAAAGCAGATGTTCAAAGTGTCCACCTTGCATGTCGAGGCAGGCTTGAGCACGCCGTGGAATGGCTGTCATCACACGTTGCAGCATCGCGGGGTCCACTGAAGTACAAGCAGCATGCAGACGAGCAACTAAGTCCATTTGTGTTATCACTACGTCTCAATACACCAGTTCCTTGAGATGGTCCCATAGGAAAAAATCCAATGCTGTAAGATCTGGCGAATGTGGCAGCCATAGAACCGGACCCCCACGTTTGACCCAGCGCCCGGGGTATTCCATATCCAGCCAACCACATACGGGAGCACAGAAATGCGCAGGAGCCCCATCATGCTGGAACCAAAGTCCCTGTATTGCCGCTAATGGTACGTCATCGAGGAACTCGGTTAAGACCTCATTGAGAAACACCAAGTACGACTGTCCCGAGAGCTGTTCAGGCAACAGATATGGTCCAAGCAGGCGATCCCCGAGTATGCCGGCCCACAATTTAAATTTTTTCAAGAAAAATACATAAAAACAAATTTTAATTTAAAAGAAATTGCTCTCTTTTAATTTATTAGTCATCTTATAATTAAATTTGTGATATCTTAACTTAAATGACTTCAATTTCATTCACACTTTTTAATTTAAATAAGCCTGAATGAAATTGAAGTCTGTTCCTTATAAACTGCTAAAATTAATTACAATTTTATCTTTACAAAGTAAAAAAAAAAACCCCGACGAAGTATATTAAGAAGTAAATAGAATCATTGAAAAGTAATTCTCTAGAAACTAAACATAACTAATTTGTTCTGTCTACAATTTATTGGTACTTATGTGTCATAAAATGGATAGTTAATAATAAATCTTTAGCTTGCTTTAGCTTTTATCATACCTGTTTCATAAATGTGCGTTAAAAAAAAAGGAGGGGTAAAATTTTACATATAAAATGTTATCTTTATTTAAGACGTGGTTTAAGTTGCTGTCTAGGAATTGAATGCAAATAAAGTTAATTAAATTGTTAGTGGTAATATTATAGGTTACAAAACTTTGAAAAATATAAAGGACAAAAAAGTAAACAATGCAGCATATATTCAAAAGGTATGGTGATGGTCTGATATCGTAATGACATAAGCATGAGTGTGCGCATTTATATAATTCTTCAGAGATAAGATAATTATGTAACATTAAGTAACTTCAGAGATAATTGCATAACATTAAATACTTCAGAGATACTTACATAACTTTAAGTACATATGGCAGTAAACTTGGCCATCACACATAATTGGTATTAAAAGTAGTGTCAGAATGCAATAAAATGAACAGCAAGTTCTGTTATAAATTGAGAAAGAAGGTGACAAAATATTGGTGCAGTTGTATGGTATAGAAATAATAAAACAAAAATGAATTAATGCCTGACTTCAAGTGAAATTATCATGGGAAGGAAACAGATGTATGTTGTCCGTCAACTAACAGAATCCTACATGTGATCAAGTAATCTTAACACATGCTGGTATATGATTATTGTCTAACTGTATGATTAATGATAGAGGAAGTTGGCATTAGCAAGACATGTGCACAGTATCATTTGCAAAGAATGATGCTGTGTATTTTTGGTAAAGTGAGAAATCTATTCCCATTTCACTCAGTAAGCTGGCTGATAAGCAGAAAGTCAAAAAAATGGACGCCAAATGGACGAAAACGTCTTGCAAACTATATGACAAAGTGTGTGAACTTGGTCATCTCAGTTTGACTTGAAATCTAGAACAATTAATGGAATGTCCTTCACTGTCTTTCTCATGACCTACAAAGAGTTATCTCCAAAAGTCCAAGATCAAGAGAATGTTGACCTTATTTGACAGTGATGGCAGGAATTCATTTTTATGAGTGTTACAGCATTCAGTGTGGAAATTTTGATATAATTGCTACAAAACATACAATGTGTTCTTTTATGTTATGAAACTGTTTAATCTCATTTAATCTGTGAGTAGTTGAGCAAAATAGTTGCATGGGATTATCATATTTTTTTTTTCAAGACAAATATGAACTGAATTTCCTAAGAAAATCGTGTACAGATGTATCTGCTCAAGAGAGCAGATACTCATCATGCAGCATAATTACCCTCTGGTTATTTCTGTGGTTATTATTATTATTATTACTTTATTTTAAACCATTGTAAGAAACATAACAGAACTTCTAAGTAAACCTTTCATAATATTTTATTAATAAAATGAAATGAAATTTTGGAAATACCATTTTTAAATATTTTCTTACAGGTGCCTTTACTAAGAAGAGGACCTACTTCGAAATTAAAAGGACCTTTGGGTCTTGTTAAGGATTTTATTAATAATATCAAATCTGCCTCTGTTATTCGTTTCACTATAGAAAAACTGGCTGAGCCACTTTCTGTGTTCTTTTCTATAGTGGATAAAAAGAAGACCTCTGTTGACAAACAGGTACTTTGTTTTCATACATTCCTTTAGATGAATTGTATTATTGATGATCTTGATGTTTTATATTGTAATTTAATCTAAAATGTATTCATTTTAATGCAATTAATATTTCCTTCTTAAGTTGGAATTATTATGGGATGTTCTGACTTCAACAATTGAAAGACATTACCTTGGACCATATGATTCTGATTTTCTTGCTACTTTGAGCCCCATATTGGAGCTGAGTTTATGTCATTCAAAGAGACACATTAAGGAAAAAAGTCGCAAGTTCTGGTTTGCCACCTTTGGGCCAGTAACATCTCTGCAATACCCTGAATCTTTGAAGTAGGTATCCTTAAATGAAGAATGTTGTTATAAGTATAGTGTTTCATTATTGTTGTTTCATTTTTAGTAGAGTTCTATTT
>KK114637.1:505392-530079 GCA_000611955.2 Stegodyphus mimosarum
TACTTTTTTTTAAGTAGTGTTACTGGATTTGTAAAATCTAGCTCAAGCTAAACTAAACTGAAACAATTCACTGGCACTTTTAGTTTTTAAAAATTTCAACTAGGAACTATTTGCACTTTATACCTGATCATAGAATTCTGATGATGCTCTAAAAATTATTCTTGCATTAATAAAGATTAGTTTATAATGTTTGAGTTGCTCTCTTCAGAACTGTATTGTAGAATATTAAGCGTGGGAACTAGAACTTTAGAGAAATGTTTTTCAAAAAGGTACTTTAAGTATGCATAACAAGATGTAAAGGAACTTGCTGAGAAGTTGAAGTATATCACTCGTGAAAAAAAGAATATTTTCTGATATGATTTTATTGTAATTACTTTTGCATAATGATATAGGATAGCATTTTTAAATGCATTAGATTTTAATTCCTTACATAATATATTTCACATGAGATTTCGTATTATTATTGAAGTATCACATTAATGCTGATTGCTTGTGATATTGATTTTAAAGGAATATAGTAATTTGGTAATGTTTTTGAAATTTCATTTTTCTGTCTGTCTTCAGAATAGTTGTTTTAATCTTTTCTGAGAATCATGAATGCTTTGTACTTCAAGTGTAAAATGTTAGACTTTATTTGCTTGTTCATTATTATAAAATGTCTTAAAACTGTTAACAATATTTTGATTAAAATTTTGTTTTTATAGTTGGGCAGTAAAAATTCAAAATTCTACATTTCCAGCACTAGATTCAATATGCAAATAGTCTGGAATAGGGAAGAGGAATTATCCCTTCTTGTCTAATTCAACTGAAAAACATTCTGAAAAAACTGCAAATATTAAAATATTTTTTTCAGGAGCTGCCTTAAGTCTGATATTATTTAATATACAATAATAAAGGAAAAATATTTTAGTCTAAAGATTTTATAAACTAATGATATAAGTAATGGGAAAATTTGTGATACATGTCAGTGACAAAGTTTTGTTACTTTGCAGTTTCTTTATGAAATGCAGGAAATCATGAAACGTGAAGATAAAAAAATATTATTTCACTTACGTTGTGTGTTTATATTGTCACTTTCAGGCCTTAATTCTGTAAATATACCCCAGTTCCACATATTTGCCTTCAGGCCTCAGTTCGATATATTTGCACATTTTCTTTTTTTGACTTTCATCCATTTTTGTATGTTTTGTGCTATGTTGAAAGAAAGAAATGCATTTTTTATGAAAAGAATGTGTAAGAATTTTTGTATAGAAGTCGTAACTCATAATAACCTAACAATTCATAAACTGAATCCCTAGTGGATTACTTCATCACTTGTTTTCTGTGAAACTAAATATTAAAAATTTGTTGAGGTAATTTTGATAAAATATCAATAAATGTTACCAAAAATGAAAATAAATTTGATTGCTTTATATTTAAATAGTACCTAAAATTTAGTTTAATAAATGTTTATTAAAGTGATTTAATCAGTTCAGAATCAAATGGAAATTTGGAGCTAATACTAGGTAAGAACTGTAACTATACAAATGAAATGAACAAATGATACTATGAATGCTTTTAAAAACAATCTGAATTGAGGTTTTCCCTCAATTTTAGTATCAATTTTATTTCAATTCTGTTTTCCATCCATTCTCTTCAATGGCCTATTTTTCAGATATAACTAGTTATAGAACGTGATTCATACGGCCCTTAAAAGAACTAAAAAGTTCTTAGGTTTTTTGGAAAGGATTTTTGGTCCTTTAAAAGTCCTTAATTTCAGCCAAAACCAGCAAAAAGCCCTTAATTTTACTCATCTAACTTTTTTTTAATGACTGCCATTTTGAGTGTAAATTAACATTTTAAGGGAATACTTGTAATACTTCTTGGTGATGCATCAACAAATATGTATTTGCTGGGTTAATTTTGAATCGTTTCCTAATTCTTAAAATAAGTGGTGGATACTTGAGGTTTAGAAGCAGGAGAATCTGCGTTGATTGAAACATAAAACATTTCAAAGTAATATTTGGGGGGGGGGGCAGATGAAGAATTCATAAAATTTTAAATCAAAAAGAACTTTTCCCTTCTTGAGATACGAGTTCTTTTATTATGCAGTGCTAAAACTGGTGACTTTGGCAGTTTCAAAATCAGTTCGTTTACAAAAGTTTTTATTCGTAGATTTGCAAACTTTTCACATTTGACAGTGATAAATATATATATATACACTGATCTATACACTAATAAATGTTATAAAAATGAAATAAAATTATGTTTAAGAAATAACATTCAAATGAAGCACTTTGATTTTCTCCTACCATATTTTAAAGTGACATTACTTTTCCATTTTGGTGACTTAAAAATATTTTAAACCTGAAAGATAAATGAGATAATAAATCCTATAAAGCAGTTTCCGAAACACTTCTTGGGGGGGGGGAGTGCTACCATAAGTATTTAAAAATTAATTTCATTTGCCTTTGTTTTAATATTTTTTCTTGTTAAGAGTTTTTTCCCATGCAATTGTTTTAAAATATTTAAATGTGTATCAGTCTTTTCTTGAAAATGCCTTTTACCCTTCTCTTTTCAGAATTTTTTTTTTTTTTTAAATCTTCTGACTTTTTGCTCTTACAGAGTTGAAAGGGATAATTTTTGTTTGCTCAGAAGGCCTAAAGGCAAGATTTATAGATTATAATTTTGAAGGCAAAATTTAGAACTACAGTTTCCAGAAAAATGTGACAAAATGAAAAGTGTCTTCATGGTATTAACATGTAATGGACATGTTTTATTGGAAATTTGTGATGAATTTCTTTTCTTTTGGAGAATTTTTTGGAAGAACAATGGAAAGAAAATTATTTAAATTTTCTCCTTTTGATACCAGAAATCTTTTTCTTAATATGTTTATCTTCCCTTTATTTTCATATCTTTCCACTAAACATATGCATCAATAAAATCAACGAAAGCAAAGAAATTGAAAACTCAGAGTTAATTCAAAGATTCATCATATATTGGGTTGGCAACTAAGTAATTGCAGATTTTTTTTAGAAAATCAAAGGCAATTTTTTCATGGAACTAAATAAATTTATTCTGTAATGTATTGCCCATTTTGTTCAATGACCTTTTGCCATCTTTCAGGCAGCATCATAATCCCACGTTCATAAAATTTCTGGTTTTTATTAGCAAAAAACGGAATCAGGTACTATTTGACATCATCATCATTATTGAAATTTTTACCATTCAAGGAGTTTAGTAAAGATCAAAACAAAAAGTAATCAGGTGGTGCAAGGTCAGGAATATATGGTGGATGGGGCAAAACATCCCAACCAAGCTCCAATAATTTTTGCCGAGTGACCAAAGATGTGTGTGGCCTTGCATTGTCATGATGGAATACAACACCTTTTCGATTTGTCAATTTGGGCCGCTTTTCTTCAACTGCATTCTTTAATTTCGTTAATGACAATTATGAATGACAATGTAGACATCAGAATTGATCGTTTGGTTGGGTGGTAAGAGTTCAAAGTAGACAATTCCTTTGTAATCCCACCAAACTGATAACAAAACCTTCTTTTGATGAATATCAGCTTTTGATGTTGTTTGAGTTGGTTCACCTGGCCTGCTCCACGATCTCTTCCGCTTGATATTGTTGTAAATAACCCATTTTTCATCGCAAGTTATCAGTCGTTTTAAAAATGGATCATTTTCATTACATTTCTTTAGCAAATCGGAACTGTTAATACATTGCGTTAAATGCGTTTCTTTCAGTTCGTGAGGAACCCATGTATTGAGTTTTTGAACATAACCAAGTTGTTTTAAGTGATTTTCAATGCATGTATGTGATACATGAAGCTTCTCTGCAATCTCACGTGTTGTACTGTGACGATCCAAATCGATTATTGCTTTGATTAGGTCGTCATCAACTTCAACTGGACGACCAGAGCGTTTTTCATCTTTGAGTGAAAAATCACCAGAACGAAATTTGGCAAACCAATTTTGACACTGCCGTTCTTTTAAGGCTTCGTCACCATAAACAGCACATAACTTTTTATGAGCTTGCGATGCGTTTTCCCCTTTGAGGAAATAAAATAGCAAAATATGACGAAAATGTTTTTTTTTTATTTTCCATTTTTCAACGAACGCCAAACGAAAACTACGCAACCGATCAAAAAACTTTGTTTACTGATTCACAGCTGAATTGCCAACTATCAAATAACAAAATGTGTTTTACATTTGTACTATGTTTGCAAACCTAAAAATTAAACTGAAGCCATCTATGAGTGAAATCCGCAATTACTTAGTTGCCAACCCAATATATCTCAGTGCAGTATACATACATCAGTGACTGCCCTAAAATTTCTTGCTAGGTGCTTCACTAAATTCTAAAAATTCTGTGATACTGCCTGCAGCACCGGTCTTGACCTTATATCATGTCATATTTATTTTTAATAGTCATATTAATAAAATTGGCAGTTTCTTCTTTACATTCTAAATACAAGCAATTCTGTACAATAACAAAAATCTTTAATAAATCTGAAAATTCTAAAATCAAGAGAAAATTTATTGAAAAGAAATTGCTTTTATAAAAAGAGAAAATTATTCTTTAAAGGTACATTGTTGATATATTAACAAATTAGGAGATGAAATGGAGATTAGTGGAAGCATTAATTTGTTTACTGAAACAAATAAACCTAGAAAAGATGCTAAAGGAAATCAATGTAAATTAACAAAAATATGTGGAAAACTTTCGAGTTAAAAAAATGCATAAACATTTTATGAATTGTTGTTGTGGCAAAAGGTGCATTTTTTGTAGCTTTTAATGTATAGTTAATTATACTAATATCATTCTAGAATTATCAGCATAAATTATAACTGCTGTAAAATGTTCTTGGTGCTTTTTTAATGGATATTTTTTAAAAATAATAAAAGAAGTAACTGTAACCATGTAAAGCTATTGTAACTAAGAGGATCTAACTACGTAATTTAATTATTTGTAACTAAATGCTCACCCTTAGAAGTTATCTCTGCATGTTAACATGAGTTATCTCCTTTATTGTGTATACAAAGTACACCAGAAAAATGTAAATATTAATGCAAAAATTTATCCCTTACAATTAGGAGACTTAAAATAATGCAAAATAACTTATCTCTGGTGGTACTTCAGTAGCTTATTGGAACTTTAAATACTGTATATTATACAACTTCAGCAAAACAAGGCTGTGACATAACTGGGTCATACAAAATGCAACTAACTTTTCAACACCCACCAAAATCAGGCATTCACATCTTTTCTGATCAGCGGCTTTCTCTAAGCATGCAATTGCAGTGGCAACAGTTAAGCTTCTATTATGAATTATGCTAATTATTACTTTACTTCACAGTTTAACTGATGCCAGTTAACATAAAATTTGCATATAGGTATGGACTGAGCCAGTTCATGATGAAATGAGGCATAAAAGAAAGAATCAATATAAAGCTAACTATTAGTACAATTTAGATAAAAAAGCCACTAATCTTCTTTAAAATATGTGTGACTATTGTAAGTGTAAAATACAAATGTTTCAAGAAATTTTATAATTTAATGCTAATTACTGGAAAAAATTTGTGAAGTTAGTTTTACTCTTGGATTTGTTGATAATGATGTATCCTACTTACAGATTTATTTTTTGTTAAAAATTACAAAGTGATGTTTGGGTGTAGATAATTGCTTTAATTTGTTCAGTTCCTATCTGCTTGATGGGTCCTTAAAAGTACTTAATTTCCATGTACAGAAGTGAGTATGAACCCTGTATAAAATTAATTCAAATATTAAAGATTGTAGGAAAAGTATTTTGTTGAGGGGAGATGACATTATTATATTCTGTATTGTTAAATAACAAAGAATCTGTATGTATGCATGTTTGAATGTTCCTAACATTATATTGAAATCACAGCATGTAATGTTTTTCACATTTTGTAAAATATCACTTACAGCCTCAAAATTATGAACACACATAAGACTACTTGAACATGAGCGGCTCAAAGCCTGAATTTTTTTATATTTGTTTCATTTTTTTTGTTACTTAATAAATTCTTGATCAGTAAACTCAACAATATAAATGCTGTGTGTTGCCACTGTGCAAATCATAAGATATTTATGTTTCATATTTAATCAGAAAACTTAATGACTTAAAAGAAATATGTCATCACTCAGCAAAATTTAAAATATTTGTCTTTAAAACTTATTTTTTTAAAAAAAAAGAATTCAGTGGTTTAAAAACATATTTTTCTTTCATTTGCAAATGCAACATTTTGTCTTTCACCTGCAAATGTGTTGCCATTTAACAAAGCATAAGGTATTTAACTTTCAAACTTAATGCATCTGTTATTGATTTATAAGCAATAAAGATTTCTTCATCTCTATTATTAATTATGAGCTGGACTCATTAAAAATGGTCTCTTTTTTTTTCTTCTTTTTTATAGCAACCATGCAAGTGGCTATTATTTTTAAGTTATTTTTTGATTTGATTAATTTACAATTAATTGTAATTAATTTACAATTACAATTAATTATTTGCTTTTTCGGTGCATTATTCATAATAATTCATAATACATTATTATTTTTTACATTTAAAGCTTTTCATAGATTTAAAACTTTTTTTAAACCCATCAATGAGAAAGTTCTTTATATAAGAGAGAAAATGTAGAAGTCTAAGATCTTTTAATATGCATATTTTTACAATCTCCAGATTCTTATTTGTTTTTAAATTTTATTTTCTAATATAAATATAGGATTTCCTTAAACAAAGCAAAGCTTCGTCTTTTGCCGGACCAGGGCCTAGATTCTGTCAATGAATTCAGTGTTACTAACTTTTCGTCAAGCACACAGGTTGGTAATATCAGAATTTAGTCTTATTTTAAATTAATTGTGAAATATTGAACTTGAATGCTAATTATCACATCTGTGTAGTAAATAAATCAAATGCATAGTAATGAATGTAGCTTCATGAATTATATGTATAATGATTTAACATTTGCATTTTTATGCATTTTCTTAATATTAAATATTATTTCCCTAGGGACATTATGAAGTATAAAGGTACAGCATTTTATAAAATTATTTCTGCCAATTTTGATCCCCCTTCGAATAGTTCAGCTGTATGATTGTTATTTCAGTAGAAGAACATAGAATAGATATTTGTATTAAATTTATATTAATAATGTAAAAATTATATTTTCCATTTAAATGAAAATTTTTCCATAGGAGATTTGCAGAATTTAAATTTCTAGAGTACTTTGTATCATTTTAGAGCATTGTAACAATTGGCTGAAATCTACCAGTTTGATCATAGCTGGATAAAAATATAAGCAATAAAATAAATGAAGACATATAAGATAAATGATAAGTTTCAGTTGCCTTTAAGTTCATTACATTCACTGAACTATTCAGTCAATTACCTGAGGATTTTAAATATTGTTATATTTTTATGCCTTCATAATGAGCTAATGCACACAGAACCAATGACAGCTTGATGAAATTTATTTTCCGAAAAGAAACAATTTACAATGTAGAATCATTAGGCTATTTTGAAGCAGGAGTACATGAAAAATATGAAATGCCCTTGGTGGGACTGTGACCTGGACCTCTCGAATATGTGCTGAGTGTGCTACTATTATAACACGAAGGCATGTAGAAAGGTTGGACAAAATACCTCATCTATTATTTATCACATTTTGAGAAATATACATACATTTATGCAGATTCTTCATTATTTAATTTCTTTAATACATGGCTGCAAGATTTGGTGGCAACAGTTTGAAAAGTGATTCAGACTTTTAATGTTTCTGACGCAAAATCTCAAATCAAAAACAGTAGTCCTTCGGGGACTAAAGCCACTTTGGACTAAAAAAAAAGAGGGGCAGTTCTATATCTTTCGTTCTACCAGACCAATTGACGAAATTCAAGTATCATTTTTCATGACTCAAAAGCTTGCCATAGGATATATATTAGATTTATATATAGCATTCTTCTAACATAGGTATTTTGACAGAAAATCGGACTTTTTCTGAAATAGCATACCAATTTTTTTTCCATATTTCGGTTCTACGACTGAAATTATGCCTAGATGTTAAATTTGGTTTGGTTGAGACGTATGTAGAGAAATTTCGAAATTTATCTTGCTGTATTTTTTTCAGTTTGCGGCAAGAATAATTCACTTGGCGAACTTCTTAATTTATAGCAACCTATTTTCCTTTCCTTTTTTATCCCTTCTCCACGAACAGGAAAAAAAAGCCACCATTCATATTTCAAATAATTTAACAAAGTGCGTAAACCATATTTTCGTTATTATTGCTTATAATAACTATGCCAAATTTTAAAACGTGCCCAAATGTAAATTCACATACGTCTTAGTAAAATTTGAATAAGAAAACTCTAATTTTTGAAGGTATGCTTAAAAACACATCTGCTTTAAAATGATGGCAAATATTTTTATAGGTTATAATTCAAAATTTTTTTCGAAAAATTTATAAAAATTATTTAAAAACACAAATTTTAAAAATAAATAAAAGATGTGCAAATTTTATTTTGAATGAACCTAAATTTCTTAATGTGAAAGGAAGGATCAAATAAATTTAATAAAAAAATAGATATTGATAAATGTATACCAAATTCGATTAACATTTAGGAGCTAAAATTTTGAAAGCTAATTTTTTAAAAACTACTTGTGCGATTTTTACAAAACTTGGTACTTTGGCATACTTTGAGTTGTAGAATCAAAGTATGGAAAAAAATTGTCATGCCATATCAGAAAAAGTCTGATTTTTTGTCAAAATACCTATATTAGAATAATGCTATAGATAAATCTAATACATATCCTAAGTCGTACTTTCAAGACATGAAAAACGCAAGTTGAATTTTGTCAATGGGCCCAGTAGAACTGGAGATATAGAACTGTCTTCTTCCCCTCCCCCCCCCACAGTGTATATATGGAATGTGATATGGCAGCTATGCAACCATGTTGCAATTACGTTATTTTTTTCTTACTAATTACCAGAACTGCACAGATATCCCTTAATATCAAAAGCAAAAATCCAACACACACCTGAGTGTTGGCGTCCCCTTTATAAAGAATGTTTCAAAAATCCATCTGTTGGTCTGTTGAGGCATTTTCAGCTCTAATAACGTAGGCTAAAGCATCCAATGCATTCAGTGTGAAAGAATCTTTAGTGAAAAGAGTGTTAAATATAAGGTTGTGATTATATATCTTATCCTTTCAATAGGTGGTGGTAGTGTTTATTATATGCGAAAGAAATTTTGAGATCATATTTGTTTGTATGTAGTAGTTCGTCTTTGGTGTTTATAAATAAGGATTCCATAGATAAACCATCTTTGTTTACCATTATTCTTTTTATCCAGTCCTATTTAATAGAGATTTATGCATTATCAATATTTGGCAATATTTTTTTCATGGTATCTCTTTCCTAGAAATTTATCGGAATAATTAACAGATTCAGAGATGTAGAGTGTACTAGAAAATGTGAAAAAGAAACAGTCTGTCATAAAACTGTTAATTACTAAACAGTTAACCTAAGTTGAAACATATTTTGCAAATGATAGTCTGCAAAAGAAAAAAAATTGAAATAATTGAGGATTTATATAAACTGTTAATTCAGAAAATTAACGAACTGAAAAACATAATTGAAACATTAATGACTTCAAAGAAGACTGAAAATGAAGTTACAAAGTCGGCAATACCGAGGTAAAACTGTTACATGGTGAGGAAAAATGCTGTAATACTGAAGATTAATTTCGACTAATAATCCTGCCAAATAATTATTTTTCTCTTTTAATTATCATCAAAATTTACTTCATAATGGTGTAAATGAAAATTTGCAAAAATACAAGTAAGATTAAAATTCTGGATTTTAAAAGCTAGCCATTTTATAAAAATCTATGTTATATGATTGTAGATTTTGTAAAAAAATATAATGCTAGATAGGGATGTAAGATATCAGCTTCTCTTCTTGCTGTCCTAGTGAAGAAAGCTGAACCGTTTCATCTCAGTACAGGATATTTTGCTGGATCTGTTTGTTTTTACAAAAGTATGCCGTTCATTGTGTACTTGCGCATTAACCTGATGAATCCATTTAAGATGTGTATCAGATTTAAGTACAGAGCGTTATTTAATCATTGTGTAGATTTTTGCATGCAGAGATACTTAGAAGTTATTGATTCTGGCAATGCTAAGACCTTTAAGATTGCAGATTGTGAATTAAAGTATTTATGGAGTGAAGATGAGAAGTTTCTAAATGGTTTTGAATGGAAATTTATTGTAGACAATGTTCCTTGATGGGGAGAATTTGGAGAACATTTAGTAAGATCTGTAAAAACTTCTTTAAAATATATCTTGGATAAAATTTCTTTATCTTATGAAGAACTGTGCTGTTTTAGTTGAAGTTTTAATTAATTCCAAGCCTACCTATTTATACAATGAACCAGATCCTCTTACAGCCAAGCTTTTCTCCCTAAAAGACAAATCAATGTGTCTAGTGTGACATGGTAAGGCCAGATATGCACATTCCATTATGCTGTGGTCTTAAAAGGGGTACACACATAGGACAATAGAGAATTTTCTCTTCTTGAGAAAACTATTTGCCTCATGGAAACAAGTTCCTGGAAATTGTATGAGACAGATAATATTAAATGATGTTTCTTTGATGATATTGATTGTAAATAGTTTTTTGTATGTATTTTAGTCTAGCAATAAATGTTTTCATGCCTTTAACTTCACAGTTTTCAAGATAATCTGTGATGTTATAGGCTTATATAAATGGTGGCAATGATATAGATTACAGGTCTTACTAACCACTTGAAGACTGTAAAGATTTTTAAATATGACAGTGTCAGTGCTTTGAGAGAGCCACTTCACGAGAATCCTGTAATTGAGATGACAGTACAAGTGTTTCGAGATAGCAGTTAGTCCCAGCAGAGAAGTATGGTGCCAGTATTACAGAAAGCAACGGCTTACATGAGTACCTCTAGTTAATCTTAATAATCTTGGGGCTTCATGAAGGAAAAATAAGGCATTAATTTAAAATTGGGATTGAAATTGTATGCGAGTCAAACTGTAAAATTTAATTTGATACTGTGATAAAAGTTGTGTAAAATTTACTTTGATACTGTGATGTAAGTTGACTATCGATTAATAAGATCAGATTATGCAATAAAATATGGATATTTTTTAACTGTAATGCAGTACCAAGTCCAAAAACTAGACATCCAATATCCAGAATGATAAAAAATCCAGACTCCAGACTACTAGCAAGCCTTCATTGTTTTCTTAGAAATTCTTTCTAAATGCTTTATCTGTGAAAATTTGATGTATTTTCATAATAAAACACGGGAAGAGTCACAGTTTTGTTGTTTCACTTAGGCACTAAATGACGTACCACCATATTGAAGAAACAATCATTTATCTGTATGATCAATAATTTGGCTTTGTAGTTGAATTTCTTTTTGGCCGAAGCTTTCTGTATCGGAGCATAATTGGTTTTACACGTATTAAATAATTTATATCCCTGACACCAACCCAGCGAATGGTGGTTATTTTTTGCTTTCATCACGGCATATCTACCACTACACAGCAGCCTGAGAAATTATTTGCAGCAATTTCTCAATAATTCCCTTCCCCCAAATATTAGTAATTGAATACTAAAGATCTTGGTAACCTTTATGTTAACATTAAGCTTGGGGTTGGCTGTAGACTTCAGCTTAGTGCTTTGCAAAGTGTTGAAGAGGAGAGATTTAACAAAAATTTCTTTCCGTATGTAAAAAATTTATTTTGTAAATAATACTCATATGCCAAAAGATTACATTTAGTGCTGTTTGCATTGAGAATAACTGATTAGTTATTCAGATAAGGCCAGGACCATCTCAGAGCTAGCGGGTGGCAGAATTTAGGGAAGCCAAAATTTGAATAATTTAGAGAAGCATTGAGTAACAAAATTAAGGAATGACAAAGTCTTCAGAATTTCGGGAACGCACTTGGATGCAAAATTTTTAGAATTTAGGGAGGCACTTGGCACTAGAATTTAGGACTTGCAGAGGTTGTACTAGGCTACAAAATGTTAAACACTAGCCTTGAATAAGCATTAAACATATGTGGTAATTTATTTATTTGAGACCCAGATAAGCCAGAAGTATGTGCAGGAAATATTCCTGAGTATAACAAATAACTGAACTAATATGATTCAAGCTTACTTCGTCAGCATCTGATAGAAGCAAGAGAAAATTTAGCAGAATGACACATCTTTAGTTGCAGATCTTATGATACATCACCAACAATGTGTAGTGGACACTAGCTAAGCTACATGATGATAGCTACAAATTTAAAGATTTTATATTTGGCAAACAAAATGCTAAACCTCCTGCATAAATACCTACCGCCTAGTTAAATTCTTAGTCAAGTGTAAATCAGAGGCTGCTAAAGTTGTCTATATGTATCTAGCCTTCCAACTACAAGATCGAGACACCAAACCTGGAACCATAAATAAAAATGTTAACCTATTTAACCACATAGAGTGAACAGAAAATGGTTAATTGAAACATTAGTAAGAAGTCAACAGGTGCAATTATTTCAATGATTTTTTTAAGTACTGTTATTTTATTATGTGAAATGTTTAATGTGTTAGTATAATGTTTAATTTCAATTGGCCTGGGCATGTTATCCACATGACTGATAATAACATGCTAAAAAAAATTTTGTCGCCCAGACCAGCTAATGCAAGAAGAAGAGGAAGACCTAGTCTTAGATGGATAGACCTAGATGAATAGATGCTGTAGAGTAGGATTATTTAGTCCTTAAAACTAAGAATTGGAGGAGTTTGGAAATTAGTAGAGGTGGTTGGAAATGTCTAATTCAGAAGGCGTTGGCCCACCATAGACTGTTGTGCCATTAACTTTGTGAATTTAGTACCTATTGCAAAATGTTTTTGTAAAATTTCAAAACTACCCTTTATGACAAGCTATATTTAGAAGTTTATAAATATTACATGACTTAAGACAAAGCAAATTCCTCATGTCTGGGATTGGACCAGATAAAAATGTTAGCTAGCTGGAGATAGAAATGTTTAATTTTATATTCTTACCTTAGGCTTATTAAGCTGGTGGATTCTAGGGCATTGTATTGTTGTGTCACTGTGGCAAGTGCTGAGCTGAATGAGCTGAAATGTTCTGAAGGGCTTCTTCTTCCTTAAAAATTTATCTTGCTGGGGAGATGCTGTAAAACAGTGATTTTTTGTTTGTTCTACATGCATGTGGGCAGTAAAGCTTTTCACATGGTTCCAGGGAAAAAACGAAAAATGCATGGTGATTGTTTAGGCCTAGCTTTCCTAGGATTCCTTCCAGCCTAGCCACCTTCTTTGGAAACTCAGAGATGAATCAACACAAAAGGTCTGATGTGCACATTCCACATTACATTATGTGCTGTGAGCATAAAAGGAGGATGCACATGGGACAATAGAGAATTTTTGCTTCTTTAAAAAACTGTTTGCCTTGTGGAAACGAGTTTATAGGAGCTGCATTAGATGGACAGTGTGTTAAATGATGTTTCTTTAATGATTTGATTGTAAATAGTTTTCGTATGCATTTTAATCTAGAAATAAAGGTTTTCATGATAGACTATGCTATTACAACATACAGCATACAGATTTTTCATATACCTTATTTTAATTATGATTTTATTTCTGAAATTGTGGTGCAGAAATGAAAGTTGATAAACTTTTTAACTAATGAACTCAATTAAGGCTTAAGTTTTGAAATAAATAATAATTTTATTATGTTTGTGAATTAAAAGGGAAATACACAAATGTAATGATTTTAAAAAATATATATACAGTGAAAATTATTTAACATGAAAGAGGGGACTGAACTATTTTTTCATGTTAAAAGATATTGCAAAAGAAACCATATATTCAACGAAATTAAGTTTATTAGAGTACATTTTATTTACGTAGATATGTGTATATGCATGTATTTAATAAAAATCAATGAAACAAAAACATCTGCAAGAACTTAATTTAATACAAAATTTTCAAGTTTTTTGAAAGTAATCTGATATTTTTCATTGCATTGTCTTTTTTAGCCTCAAATTGTCCACAAATTATTTGATGTCATCCATTTTGCTAAGTGATTTCACCATTAGAATGTGCGTCTAAATAACTGCTCTTACTTTTCCTGATGTTCCTCATTTCAGATGACATGGGAACAGGCGCTGCATTATTTGTTTCATTTTCGTCATCGGAATCTGCATCAGTGATATTTTTTTAGCTTTGAACAAACTCCAAAATGTCTTTGCCTGCCATAATTGGGTCTATACACACATTATCATCACCTACTGCAATAAGTTCTTCCTATAATACAGTAGAACAGTCCAATAATACAGAAACTTTCCCAAACATTTCATTAAGAGTTTGCTCAGTTTCAATACTTTCCTTCTCCATTTCCTTTGGTGCAAACCAAACTCACTGATTTTTACATACACTGCGATGTACTCATCACCAAATTCCAAAGCTGAGAGATGAGATGTTTTTGTGTGACGTTTGTAGGGGTGGATGGTGAAAGTAGCTTAGATAAATAAAAAATTGGCTCGTATCACTGGCAGTTCTGAGGGTATTTCAAAGTCAAGTTAGCCTCCTTTCTATGAAACATGTGAAACCACCTTTCATTTCACACCCCTCTCTTAAATCTTACCTGCACAGCTGGTGTGTTCTGTATTTTGTTCATTTCCAGAAGGGAAATCTTTTTGTATTAAGCGATTTTTAATTTTGTGTTTAAAAAAAAAAGAAAATACATAGTAGTTTGTTGGGACTGTTGCATTATTTCGTGTTAACGGATATTTCATCTTAAACGTTTTTGCATTAAAAGTATTTCACTGTATTATTATTAATCTGCTAAATGATTTTCAACTCTGAATTGAGTCAATTTACACATTTCATAGGAATAAACAGCAAAATAGTCTGTTAAGTAATGTTAAAAATTAGAATTGATAAGTAGGGAATAAATTTTCATGCTATAAAAATTATATATAAATTAATTATTTAAAAGATAACTACTTATGCATCTGCAGTATGGGCATTGTCTGTAATAAAACATAAGAAAAAGTTGTTTCATTTGTTGTCCATTTCCTTTGCAAGTAAGAGTTTATGAACAGATTTTGTTAAAAAATGTTAGCCCTTTTTTAACAAAATTAATCTCTGAAATGCTGCAATGGCACTGAAAATGTGTGTCACTTGTGAAAGTAATGCCCTGCATTGCTTTTGTACATAGTAGCACGAAAACAGATACTGTTTCTGGCCATTGCCGCTATGAGTTGCTGTAGTAAGAGGGCAGTGATTAAAGATTTGATAGCTGCCAAAGGATTAACTTACCATTTGCTGATCTTCTGATATTAACAGTGTGTATAATATTTATCATATTGTTCAAGTATGGAAATTATTATTATTTGTTTGTGTATGTTACAGGAGAGCGATCCTATTCCTAATGCACCTTCTGCAAAAATACATTTTGTGAAACCTGCATCTGCTAATGATGTTAAATCACCAGCAAAGAATTCAACAACAGGCACGCAAAGTATGAAACCAACATTTGTTGGTAGTGTCAGCTCAGCTGCAAAGAATTCTTCAACTGCAGACACTCAAAAACCAACTCCTAGAAAAGCAAATATAGAGGATTTACCAGATGAAGTAAGAAATACAATTTATTTTTGCAGTAAAATAAATTAACCCGAAACATTTTATTTGTAAAAGCGTTTATTGTAACATAAATTCTTATCTGGAGGTTGAAGAGTAAATGTGTAGGTATTTTCTTAAATAATTTATTTAGGAAGTAATTTTATTATTTATTTGATTTTCAGAAGAAAAGACTATCTGCCTTGAATTTTTATAATATTCCTTTTATTTGGCTATGGTAATTTTGTAAAATATTTGAGGGCATTTATATAAAAACTGCATCGAAGGACTGAAAATTTGATTTGTTATATCTGATCCAATGAAGAAAATAGATTATCTCACAAAACTTTTGTAAAATGTGATTCATGAACCAAAAAACTGCTCAGCATTTTCATGTCTATCAGAAGTGAATAAATAACTCATTTTTTTCAAACATCGAAACATTAGATTAAAGCGTTAGTTACAATTATTGTTACATGTAATTATTTGCTTATTTATTTTCATTATTTATTATTAGAAAAGTACTCATTTATAATTTTATTATAATTATAATTATTATAATTATTTTGTCCCCAAAAAATGTAAAAACACTAAAAATGAATAACAGAAATTATCGGTGAATTTATTTTTTAATTTTTACTTCACATCCGAGTACAAAAGTCTGTTTATTTTCTGCAGGCATGATGCAGTTTGCAGAAAAATTTTATTCACATTTTTTCTAAAACTTGAAAAGTTCCGTCACTTTTGGTTCTATAGTTTGTGTCAATAAAAATTCATTAATAATATGTATCACACCTTTAACATTTGCTATAGTAGGGAGCTCCCTTTCCTATATGCTGAGTTTTTTCAAAATTTTCATTATCATCAAAAGAATCTTCTGCATCAACATTTTTTGTTCAAATTTTCACTCGTATCTGTTCATGTAATAACATCATCATCATATATTTAAAAAGCCATGTATCACATTCTGAAAATTTACCATTTTATGCTAGTGATAAGTAAATCTTGATTTCCTTCATCTTTCTTTCCAGTACTCTTTGTTAGATCTGTGTACGGGAAATGGTTTCATATGGTTGATTCTATAACAAGTCACGGGATTTTTCTAAAGCTATAACCGTATCGAAAAGTAAAACATTATATTCTACGTGCTTGTTTTACTTCTCTGACAATCTTCTTCCTATAATAACATTTCAAGCTTTTGATCACTCCTTCGCCATAGCTTTCATGATCAGTGCTGTATTTGGGGATAGGAAACAACCCATTTTAAGTTTTCAAAGTCTGTGTGTTCAGTGCATTCATCAAATATGGAATCTTTTACTTTGGGCTAAAAATTCTTGATTTCATATTCATAGACCTTCTTAAAATAGTTCCAACTTTCATGCTTTACGATTAGCTTTTTTTTTTTTCTAAGCATCAGGCTTTCAAGATTTTCCTGTCACCAAAAGGATACCACCTCCTGTCACCAGCCTACAGTACTAACACAAAAACTGTCATTTGCACTTTGAATAATTTTCTTGTAGTACATCTAGGGTCTGTAATGTTTAATGTTTTATTTTTGCATCATCATGCAAAACAACTCTTTCAGTATTTGAAATCGCTTTTCCTTTGTGCTGATGAGAGACATCATATAACATTTTGTGCTGTTTTAAAATACTACTTCTAGAACTGTAAAGACAGACTCAACTTACCGTCATCCCATTGTACCCTCTAAGTACAGTAAACAAAAACTTGAATGAATATTTAAAATAAAACTGTTTATTAACACATCAGCTTATAATACAAAGTATGCTTTTGTGTAACTATAAATTTAATAGCCACTGCTTGCAAGAAATGTAGAACAAATGCTCCATTAAATTAAAGTATTAAATACAAAGTAGCACATATATAAAGAAGGTTTTGCTTTGCCCAAAATATTCACAAAGCAAAAGCCATTAAATTACATCAGTAGCAAGCAAATGCAGCAGAATAATCAGTCAACAATAGCTGCCAAAGGCACATCTCAAATTGTATTTAAGTTTCAGCTTCTGACAACATATTAATTTACAAAGTTTTAATTGTTTCAGTTTATTGGCTTTTATATTTTGTTAAATATTTTCAAGCATAGATTTATGTCTATTTTTCATTGTATGTGTTTTGTTTCCTAGATATTTGTTAAAATTGATCCTCCAGCTCCATGTCGACAGTCTGCAAGGCAGCGGAATTCTCGAAAGCGTAAAAGGTCTTTATTCACTTTTTTTTTACATTAAAAATAAGTTGTTTGTTGACTAATTTTTCTGTTCTAAGAACTTTATGTAAAATATCATTTGAGTATCATATCACATTCTTATTACAAATCTTATTAAACTTTAAGATGCACTCGATTTGTATTGCAGTGACACTCTACGGATTCATTAAAAAGATTGTTTCTAATGGCCATTGAGGTTTTATCAGCATTTGTTATATGTTTAAATTTTAAAATTAAAATCATTCTCAACATTTATATTGTTTTTAATGTCACGTTATGCATATCAATAAATTTCAAGTCTGCTAGATGAAAGGCCAGCAGTGTATTAACAACCTCTGGCATTAACATATATCTTAATTAGACAACTATGTACGGAACTTTATCATCTGTGGTTTATCGCCATTTGGGAAACCTTAAGCAAAACACTAGATCACAAATAAACCTAACAATATTACTAACTTTATGTGTTACAGTAAAGTAAAACTATATTATATTTTGTCAATATATCACTAGGTGACATCAAGATTTAGTAATTTAGTATCTTCATATATGAGATATGAAACTTATCTCTTATTTATTTATTTATTAGTTTAGTTCCTATTTTTATCTGTGGGCAGCAAAACTTGATTATAATCTTGAGTGGAATACAGTAGCAGACCCATCTAATGTTTCTGTACAAGAATGATGACACAAGTCTAGACTAGAGCAGACATTTCTAGGGTGTGCTGCTATAATTGAGTACACATTAGGTGGTGATGCAGCTTTATTTGCACTGTCATTGATTATTTATTAGTTATTAATAATCAGTTATTGTGTACATTTTTTGTCCTTATTTGCTATTAATTATCACACATTGCATCTAATTATCAACAGATAAATGGTTAATAAAACAAAAAAGTACAGTGTGCTGATTATAATGGATAGACAATCAAATAATACCCACACATGAAGAATTTTTGTTGATGATACTAATAATAAACTCCTGTTATACTCCATCATAATATTGTTACTACTAAGACAAAGCCCCCAGCACTCCCGGTCGATGATTCAGCCACATAGCTTCCATCATAATATATGGCTGCAAGTGCTGGGCAATGACTGAAATAATTGAAAATAAACTACTGATCTTTGAACGTAAACTACTAAGAAAACTGTTTGGCGCTGTTTGTGAAAATTGTGTGTGGAGATCAATGTTTAATCATAAAAATCTACCAAAAATGTAGATAGCCCGATATTGTCAAGGTTATAAAAAAGCCACAGGATTCGATTTTTGAGTCATTTATACAGAACTGAAGACACAAACCCAGTAAAACAACTTACATTTATCAAACCTATGTGAGCTAGAAAGTGAGGAAGGCCACCAATTGGTTGGCTTGATGCTGTTGAGGGGGACATTAATACCATACATAGGAAAGACTGGAGGAGTATTGCCATGAATAGGTCCAGATGGCTTAGACTGATTGAGATGGCCTTGGCCAGCAGCAGGTTGTAGTGTCTCAGAAGGAGATTAATAATAAATAGGTAAGCAATAATTAGCCAAGCATAGGTTCCAAAAACAACACTAACAAATAAATAGCAGCATGAAATATTGTCCATTACACATAAAAAAGAAGAAAACGTGCTGTATTCAACAGTATTTTGACAGTTATATAAAAATTGGTTTCATGGAGAGTGCTGATGAAAAACTATCGTGTGTTATTTGTTGTATGGTCTTCAAATGAATTTATAAGACTTTCAAAATTGAAGAGGCACTTGGTATTAAAACATCCGAATTACATTAACAAGTGAACAGATTTCTTTATAAATAAGAAGAAAGAATTAATAGCTAACAAACATTCTGTGTCTTTAAATTTATCTCAGGGAGTTTTATCTGGAAATCTAGTTACGAATAATTACGTCAATTAATTGCTGAAACTGAATATCGTCTAACATTTGTGAAAAAGTTAATAGTCCCTGCTGTGGAAATATTGGCGTCATACATACATATAAGATAAACAAAATTAGATAAATATGTTATCTTTCTCTATAACTAGGTAAATATACTAAAAATAGTAAATATGCTGTCTCTCTCTCAGATATAACTCTCTTGTCAATAAATTATTGAATCACAGAAATAGTAGATGTTATCAAAGAAACTCTTGTACTTCGCTTAAAACAGTGCTCCCCCCCCCGTTCAAGTCAATGAAATATTACAGAAATATTTAATGTTATGTCATTTTGAGAATGCATCTGATGAAGAATTTCTATTTTGCAAATCATTGAATATGTGAGCAACAACAGAAGAAAATTTTAACTTGATTTGTACTTTATATCAATCAAAGTTCATGGGATCAAGCGGTGATGATGCCATGCAGGTTTTTCCCAAATTAAAAACATATACCCAGAATATGTATGGTTAGATTGCAGCGTACACAAAGAAGCCTTGGCTATAAAGAAAATGATGCTGCGTTTGCAGATTGCTATTCAAGAGTTTATAAAGCAACTGTCCCTTGAAATCCAGATTTTTAGGGCATTATATAAAGAGATGGACATGAGTATAAACATCTTTTATATTGTGAAGTAGGATTGTTATCTGAAGGGAATGTTTTGAAGATGCTTTTGGAAATAAGGGAAGAAGTTTTAATGTTTTTAAGACAACACCCCCAGCAGCTAAAGATGCAATATTTGAACTTTAAGGTAGTTTAAGTGATCTTAATTGGTTAATGAAATTGTATCTGTGTCACTTTTGATTTTTTAAATAAATTAAATCTTTTATTACAAGGTAGCAGTGTAACTGTATTTAAAGTGCAGGAAAAGATGGAAGCTGCAATAAAAAAGCTCATGGTGAACCCTTCTTCTGTAAACAGGAAATTATGATACTTTTAGGAAGCTAACTAGAAGTGCAAAAAGAATACAGTATTAGTTCAGTGCCTGATGAAATTTCAATTCCTACCAAGAAGTGTTCGACAGGATTGCGACAAATCTGAAAGAATATTTTCCTTCGATTCATAGCAACAAAGCATTGATAAGAAATCCTCTCATGATTAATATAAAATAAAATCAGATATAGAATTATTAGATTCAGATTTTGACACTATAATTGAACTGTCTTGTGATACAGTGCCAAGTTGTGTTCCTTGTAACCTTGTTATTCCAAGCAATTTTTCCAAGGGTTCGACAATTCAAAATCAAAATTGAAAATTTTTAAAACCACACGAAACACAAAAATATCAATATAAAATGTTAAATATATTTTCTGTTGTTTCTTCCTTAAACAATATGAATTAAATTATTTTTTATGAATAAAACTTTAATGAAATAATGGTTTGCTTTTGATTTTCTACATAAAATGCACATAAAAGTGATGTATTTTCACTTTTTGTGGAGGGTAGAGCAGGGGTTCTATCCCCAAAAATTGTATTGTTAGAAGTTTTACTGCAAATTATGCTCCTAGATATTCTACAAAAGAAAACAAAGTTATAGGAGATCTGTAATGCATGTGTATATGTTTCATTTTTTTTCTCCCTGCTTTCCATAAATTGTGTAAATGTTTTCCCACAGTTACATACCTGCTCTGTATAGTGAGTTATCTCAGGACATGTCTCAGGATACCAATACTATTAGCAGCTCTGCTGAATCTCATGAGTATGTATTTTATACAGAAACATTTTTTCACCATATTTATTTGTTTTTAAATTTTTGTAAATTTCTGATTTTTTGTCTTTTTTATTTATTTGTTTATTTATTTGTGTATGCATTTGCAATAATAAATGGTAAGCTGTGAAAATTTCAACAAAGGGCTGGGGCTTTATGGTATAAAACCGAATATTGAATTCTAATCATATATTTTACTTTTTCCAAAAATAGAAAATACAAATAATTATGCATGAACAAGAAAATATTAATGCAGTTATTAAAAATCATGAAGTATTACAGAAATTACATGGAATGATGAGTAAATTTATTTATGTGGCACAATTTATTCAGAAGCTTTTGCAGACTTTTTTTTTTATGTCAGTTGATTTTTGGAAGGTTCTGAGACCAAGCATTGATTTTTCAAAAAGGATTTTATATGAAATCTGGAATTATTATTATTATTATTTAAGTTTTTCATTTAAGGAGATTATTGTGCAGTCAAACAAAATCTTTAATCTTTCATCCTGTATGGAAAACTAAAGAATGAGATTTGATTCCATCATCTTGGTGTTAAACAATTTGATATCCAACAATAAATTTATTAAAACAGGTGATATTTTCCAGCTCCCTTTTAAGTTTTAGGTTATCTTCGCTCGACCTTAATCCGATTGAAAATCTTTGGGATTCTCTCGGCCGTGCTGTATCTTCACGTTTCCCACTTCCAGCCACTCTTATTGAGTTGGAAACTGTTCTAAAGAAGAATGGCGATTGCTTAATTCTGCGGTGGTTGACCACCTAATCGAAAGCAGGGTCACAAGGTGTAAACGTTTTATACAGATGAGGGGGGAATCATATACCCTATTAATATCCTTTTTATTCATTTTATGCTGTTTATTTTCACTTTATACATAATTCTGTTTAAATCTTCAGTATGTCATTATCTGATAACTTACTACAAAAATTTAATATTGTTTTCATTTCTGTATATAATTATTGATTTTATTTTGTGCATAAATATATATGCTACTTTCCTGCCGAATTTTGTGTCAATCAAAATATTTGTTGATTTTTTTGCATTTTACATCTACGTGCTTAACTTTTGGAAGTGAGTGTATATAGTATAATGTTCAATATAATGTTTAATGTTTCAATATAATGGTTTAACTAACCATTTAATATGTTGAATCTAAACTATACCTAGGGTTTCAGTTTAAGAAATGAATCAGATGAAGTAGGCTTCCAGGCTCTGATAATTTTAGGTCACATGACACTTTTAGTAAAAATATTCAAGGCTTGAACTTTTATGTTTGTCATAGGCAAAAAATATCTAGGAAAGAAATATGTAAAATATAACATAATTAAATAAACAGCTACTATTGAAGACAGTTGCAAATATTTGGTTTTCAAATCAAAATGTCTAACAACTATCTTCTGTGCCAGATAAACACTTATTCAGAAGAATGGATTTCAGCTTAGAGTTTATGGAAACACTAGAACTCAAAAATTTTTTATCTCATGAAATTGGCTTTATAGAATCGCTGAAACTGATACTTCCATTTAAAAGGAAATCATAATTTTGTATAATCTTCTGTGACCAATTTACTTTTAGTAATTTTATTAATTGGTTATGATGTTTCATAATCATAATTGTCAAGAAGTTAAAAAGTTTATTATTTTTATTTATTTATTTAAACTGCTGGTTTATGAGCGGTCATTTAAAAGTTATATAGCAATGTAGTCTTTTCGAAATTCAATATAAATAGATTATTTAAATCAAATTCTAAGAGTCGTCAGTCTTGGAAAAACTGTTTATAACAATGAATGTCTTGTGCTGAGTTGTTAAATTCTAAAACAGAAACAAAACTCAGGGGGAAGGAGGAGTTTTTTTTTGGGGGGGGAGAGTAATTTCTAAATATCTCTGCTGTTGTGAGCTTACATTTCTTGAAGTATTTTACACTACATTTTTAGTTAATTGAAAAAAAAAAGTGTAGAAAGTAAAATTAATAATTAGCTATTTTCTAAAACATCAAATATAGAACACTGAATTCAACGATTATTGATTCTAACTTATTCATTACATTTTGATCAATATAGTTGTATTTTATCATTGTTACCTCATGTGTAATAAATATGATTACAAATCAGTTTTCCTGAAAAATGTACTTATTTGTTGTCAGCTTTTTTGCTTTCTCATACTTAACAAATATTGACGTTGTTATGAGTGTTAATACTATAAAGTATGACTGTGATGGGAATTGACATGAACTGCATGTATATTCAAAATACTGACTGAAATTAGAATTTTTTAATTAACTATCTTGGTATTAATTTTTTTTTTCTTCTCCCCAGTGCTTGTTCATCAGTCGAATTTCTAGGTTCTGATCCACATCTGGTAATTCAATATTTATCTTTTGTAAAACTGTTGTTATCTGTATATATTAATTTTGTCTCAGTTTTAATTATTTCTAAAGCTTACGTATAAATTATAGGGAAATAATTTTTTTTATAATTATTATTAAAGACTCTATTCCATGTGTGATAGTTTTTTTTAAATATATAATAGCCTTGTTTTAAAATATATTTTATTACATTTATTAAAAATGTTGATCTAAAAAAAATTTAAATCTCCTCTTAGGTACCTTTAAGTTATTTATTTGTTGTCAGCTTATGCTGATCAGATGAGAACTAACACTTTCAACTTGTTAGCAGCTGTTATGAGAGGAATATCATAAGCAGTCAATGAAATTTGATAAAGTTGTTGCTTCACGAGCTTGACAAGCCTTCCAGATGATAGGTACAGTTGTAATAAAGTTGATGGTGGTTGGTCAACAACAGTGGCCTGTACTGATATATTGCCTTGCACACAAAAACAGATTGAAACCAGAAGGCAACAATGTGCAGAAGTTATGCATGGCGATTGGACAACAGGTATCCTGGTTTACTGTTGCCGAATGATTTCATAATAGTGGCCTATTCGCCTGCCATCCTGAACATTGCATACCATTAACAGCAGCCCATTGGCAGCACATTTTACAGTGGTGTAGAGAATTATAAAGATTGAAAACCTCATGGATGAAGTCATGTCCTCTTTGCTGATGAGAGTCATTTCAGTCTGTGAAATGATTCTTGGTGTCAGTTGATTTGGAGATAGACAAGGACACCCTTTCATCCGTTAA